>OY757253.1:12405943-12432392 GCA_963584085.1 Pyrausta aurata | reverse complement strand
TTATCTAGGATTATGTTAAATGTTCCAGCTAGACAGCTCAGATTTAACCCTCCTCTTTACGTTCCATTAGCCTCTACTAATTATCGCCAGAACTCGTTTGTTTTGCGTGCTAACAGGAATTTAAATAACTTATCCAAAATTGTTGATATCGACTTATTCGCTACGAGTATAGCTAAAGCTAAGCGATTACTTAATGAACATTTGCTCCAGTAATTTGATTTTGATTATGTTTTAGTACTTAGATTTATCCCACCATTGTTCTTTTTGTCTTGGTAGTGTGTTTTAATGTATTAGTGCTCAATTATTTGTGATCCTACATTGTTTCAATCAGTGAGGACCTCTAATTGGCTTTAATGTTACTACATTTGTTTAACTACTGTGTTTTATGTAGCTGTTGGTCTTCCATTAAAATTAAAATAAAAAATAAAATAAAATCGATTGGAAGTTAGGCGATTCTATATTCTGTGTGCGAAGTACTGATGACAGCAGCGCTCGCAGTGGCCAAAAACAACAAATTTGGGGGAAGGCTGTCACCATTTCTCTAGCAATTTCAGTACATACTTATCAGTGCCTTACATTTTATTAATAAGCAAAAAATCGACACTGTAGATTAACGTAATTGATTGAATGGAATAAATAATAAAATATTTCATTGAAATAACTTTGGTTTAATTACTTTTCGTAATTACAGCTAGTCATTTGTCATTTCAACGTCCCCAAATAGTTTGTCGTGGTCGTGCTGTCTTCGCGCACGGTCCCACCCAAAAGAGGTGAAGCTAAGATTTGTAAAACATGTTTCGTTATATTTTGAGCAACATCATTACCACAGAATATATAATAGTAATACACATCATTACATAAGTGAAATATTCTGTGGAAACAGCCTTACGTACTTTAGATCTCAGCGTAGATAAAAGACGCTTTGTTGTTGTGTGGAAAACCTTCGTTAAATACATGATGAATAGTCTCAAAATACACTTGATTGGACATGACAAGCACAAAAGAATAATAAGTAAGTAATCGTTAATATTTAGATAAATAAGTTACGTGACAAACAATGTGTTTTAGAATGATTTTGGTTCTTTTTTTCTAGTAGCCGCTTTTTAGAAATGTTGCTGTGACTAGCAAAACATTGGCATGACAAGATCTTTGATAATAAAAAGATAAGCGACAATCTCTAGCAAGTTCCTATCATTTGTTCCTCAAATAAAACCTTACTCACCTAACTCAACTCAATACATTGCCAAATTAGCGTGACAAAGTCATTAAAATAAGTTCAAAATTACAGTTATTTTTAGGATTCCGTAAACTCAAAGGAACCCTGATAGCTTCGCCATAATATGTATATGCGTCTTTATTTACTGTCCCTTCTGACCGTCGCGTCGTCCGCATCCGCGCGACTGCTAAGAACTAAAAGGCAAGCAGTGATTAAAGAATCACAAATAAATTATTTTTAGGGTTGCGCAGTCAAACACGACTCAAAATCAGGCATGTGTATTGGCTATGTACCTATTAGGGATCGTAAGTATGCTACTTCAATACGTCCCTGAGGGTGCCGTACTGCAGTAGGGTTCCTAGGTTAATATGCATTAAGATGTACTAGAAACCCTCATTCTAATCGTGTTGGCGTGACGAATTTGCGTAGGTTATCATTCCTGGTAATTGACTGATGCGTTACGTCTCGCTATTGCTACTCGCATCATTCGCACACTTATGTTAATGCACATTTTTGCTTACTCCAATAGGATTTCGAGTTTTGAAACTCGAATTATCCTTATTATGCTCGTGTAAGTTTCATCAAAGTCGGTCCAGGGGGCGTATTGCGATCCAACTTAATCCGTTCAATTCCGAGGCAGTTCAATAATCTCACTCAGTGTAAACGAATATTATTAATATAATATAATAATATTATAATAACACTACAATGGTGTGAATATGATTATTTAAATTGTTTTATTATATTAATATTATCAATATAATGCGAAATTGCAATAGAATTGCTAATTTGCCAGTAAAGCAGAACTGTTTAACTGTCAAAACTGCATCGCAATACGCACCCAGTAGTTTTTAAGATATGATTAAACTAAAAATCATGAAATAAAAAAACAGTAATTGAAAAAATTTAACCGCCTTTAAAAAACTGATTTTAAAGCTTAAAATAACGCATTCGTCTTCTATTTATGAAAAACAAATTCTTTTGGAGTCGGTGCATCATGTCAAGCTACAACAAACTGTCTATAAAAAAAAGCTTTTTAGTCCGTTTTTGAAGGTGGTTTAATTTTTTAATTATTTTTTTTAATGTATTAAGTTAATTATAAAAACTGATACCCATTAATTGTATGAGAACTACGGAACCTTGATAATTTTGTTTGACACGCACCTGGCCAGTATTTATCTTCAAAGACTAACGTTAATTAAACATTTACAAGTATATATTAAGAAGATATGAATACGATTATATGATAAAAAGAAATTACTTAATTACTTATTTTAATACTTCCAATAAAACATTAATAGCAGGGAGGTTAACATCATACCGATCTCATTTGAGTATTCAGTTAGCACAATGTCTTTCAGAGGAATAGTAGTGTAAGTAATAATAAATCAGTTGTATATTAAATTATATTTCTAGAAAAAGTGCTCGTGGTTTATGGTGATGCGCTATTCCAACATAAGATTGTTTTTACTATTTTTCCTTTACTTCCACCACCGAAATTTACAATATTTCTTAATAGCAAAAATACCTTTAAATTTCAATGTGTTTCAAGTGTTTGTATGTAAGACAAAAGTATATTTTTGGTTGTTGAAAATGTGCTAAGTACTTATAGCACGTGTAGATATTTTAGTGTTGATCTCTACAAATACTTTCAAAGAAAATTGGTTTGAATGAGGTCGAACTAGTAGTTATTAAGATATATCTCATTTTTGAGAATAATTTATAATGCTAATATAATAGTTTAATGCTAATAGTTTTTAAAAAAAATTGGCTGTTACATACGGACCGACAGACAGACAGGCAGACTTGGCGAAACTATAAGGTTTCCGTTTTTGCCATTCGGCTACGAAACCCTGAAACATTTAGATTACAAATACAACTTATTTTAACAGGTTTTTACACAATTTGTATTTGAAACTAAAACAATTTGCAAAAGAAGTTGGGACTTTTGGGCATAACTTAGTGCATTCAAAAAAGATTAGACTTTTAACATTTTTATACATGTTTTACAGATGCTTTCTTGTTTCACGCTTCGTGATCTCCGAAACGGAATTACTACCAGACAATATTCCTAATCGAGTAAGAAAATTTCCACAAGGATTCATTTTTGGCGCCTCGACTTCTGCGTACCAGGTTGAAGGCGCTTGGGACCAATATGGTGCGTATATAATTTGAAAAATGCTTTGTTATATTATTTACTTACAAACGAATCATTGTAACTCTTAAACTTTGTATCTCTAAACTGATTAACATTTGTGTCTTAGGTAAATCTGAAAGTATTTGGGATCGTGACACGCACCAAATTCCCAGCCCTATAAAAGATAATTCGACGGGAGACATCGCAACTGACTCCTACCACTTGTACAAGAGGGACGTCGAGATGTTGCGCGAGCTGGGCGTCGACTTCTACAGGTTCTCGCTGGCGTGGACGAGGATCCTGCCCACGAGCTTCCCCGACCAGATCAATCAAGAGGGCGTGGAGTATTATAACAATCTAATTAACGAATTGCTTAAGTACAACATACAGCCGGTGGTCACATTATTCCACTGGGACCTGCCAAAGAGGCTTCAAAATTTGGGTGGATGGGCAAATCCACTTATTGTCGACTGGTATGGCGACTACGTACGAATAGCATTTAAATTGTTTGGTGACAGAGTCAAGTATTGGAATACAATGAATGAGCCTCACCAAGTTTGTCATTATGGATACGGGACAGATATTTTAGCACCAAGACTAAATATTTCTGGTATAGCAGATTATTTATGCTTAAAATACTTGTATTTAAGCCATGCCACGGCGTATCATATTTACGACAAAGAATTTAGAGCATCTCAAGGCGGTAATATATTTATTACACTGAGTTTATTGTGGTTTGAAGCAGAATCTGAAATGTATACTGCTGCAACTGACGATGCGATGCAGTTGGGAGTAAGTACCTTGTTTTAAATTCCCAAATAAGAGTATTGCCAGTATATTGACCAGATTGTTCAAAAACCACATGGCAATATTCATTCATAATGTGTAGCTAGTTGTATACATAGAGAAGTTGTAGGTAATTATATATTTTTCTTCGCCCTGAATGAGTAGCCCGCATGTAAATGACACTTGCATAACACTTGGTATCATATGCAGCAATATCAAATCTCTGGTAAGTTAAAAAGGTTTTTACTTACCAAAGTTTTGTGTGCGTATATTTTTTTGTATTGTTAGTTTCATGGTATTCTGTGAATTTGAGGCACCAAGTATGTTTGGCAAGTTTATTCCTTATGTTATGATTAACCTTAACGATAGGTAATTCTAAAACACTGGGAGCAAGAGCATTTATTTATTTATTTATTTTACTTAGGTATACAAACAGGATATGGTCTATGCTTAACTTATATAAAATTAAGAACTAAAATACATAGCTGGACCATAGCCCATACGAGTACTTTAGATTAATTTCCAAAAAAAGTTAAAGTGTGTTTACAAAACTCTAGCCTCAGTATTTTATGTACTTTCTCTTCTTTTTGGTCACCTACATTACCATTATTTATTTCAGGTAGAATTGTATGCTCATCCAATATTCTCAAAAAATGGCGACTGGCCTCCTTTACTGAAAAAAAAGATAGCACGTAAAAGTGCTGAGCAGGGCTTCATCACTTCACGATTGCCAGACTTTACTCCTGAACAAGTGGAATTCCTCCGCGGCACTTCGGATTTCCTAGGACTTAATCACTACACCAGTTTTATAGTGAACACGAACCAGACCGTTCTCGGAAAATTTCCAGTTCCCTCTTGGAATGATGACATGGGAGTCTGCACGTATCAACTAAAGGAATGGATGATTAATGAATTTACTTTTTTCCGGGTAAGTAGAATATTTTTAACCTTCTCTTCACAGAGTTGTAATACATTGAAAATTTACCTATGTGAATCATCGCTAAGCTTTTTAACTTTAATTGCAGTACGTGCCAAATGGACTTTTCAAACTATTGACTTATCTTAGAAAAAAATACGATAATCCTCCAGTATTTATAACGGAAAATGGTTACGGAAGCTTCAACAGTAGGCTGGAGGACGACGACCGAATTATGTACTACAGGGGTTATCTCGACGCTATACTAGACGCAATTGACGACGGCTCCAAAGTCGTAGGGTACACCGCGTGGAGTCTCATGGACAACTTCGAATGGACTCAGGGATACAGGTACTAGCTATTTGTTAAGGCAGTTTTTTTTTTCATTTATTACCGTATAAAAAGAAAACAAACGGTTACAATAAAAAACAGCACGAATAAACCACTGAGGTTTGGGATAATGCTGCTGCAAGTCACATCGATACCATCTATAAATAGTTGAGATAGATAAAATAAATTCAGCTATGTTTCAATCCTAACGAGTTAGTACCTTAGCTAACGAAAATACGTATATGGATATACGTGAAGTGATATTTTTTCACTTAAAAGCTTAATTGATAGCTTTTCGCCCGAGGTTTCGCACACGTAAGCTTTTTTGGAGGATAATTTTTTTTTTAATCGGCAGGCATAACGTGAGCAACCAAGCGAAAGCGATACGTTAATATCAAATAATAACTAACTATCTATAGCAGTATTTTTATACGTATCGTATATCGTAATATATCCTATCTGTAAATTCAGAACTGGTTTAGAAAATTATTTAATAGAAAGCTACATTTCATTTCAATAGTGTAGATAAAATGAAAACGACAAAGTACTCATTTTATAATTTAAAAATCTTAACATACCTTTGTATCCTAATATGTTTACTCTTCATTCAGTGTGAAATTCGGGCTCTACCACGTGGACTACTCGAGCCCTATGCGCACGCGCACGCCGCGCAAGTCCGCCTTGGTGTACAAGGAGATCATCCGCTCGCGCGCACTCGACCCCTTCTACCAGCCACCGAACGTCACCTACCCTCAGACACGGGATAAAATACCAACCCCTAACTATTATTTTTAATTTTAATGAGGTACCTAGAAGACATAATTTATAGTATTCAATATCTTTGAAGGATTTTACAGATAAGACAAGAAGATGTTTTCTCTTTTTTGCGGCTAACAACGTGACCCCCACATGTCATTTATCATCACCGAAAAGTCTCTAATCTCATCCCCGTCATCAGTACACAACACAAACACTTCAATAAACGCTTCTTCTTCCTGACATTATCTCTGATAATGAAACATAATAGATAAGATTATTCTTTATGATTTTCATAAAACATTACATAATTTCTCTACAAACTTTTAAATAATTATACCTTTGCACTTACGTACACTGATGACTAACTATTACTTTATACAGTATGACCTGTAATAGGAGCAAACAATTAAAATGCAGGCCCTTTAAGTGACAAGTAATCCATATTAAATCGACGGTTCCCGGGCTATATGTATGAAGCGACATTTTGGGCGAAATTGACTTATATACATATTTGGAATCAGCGAATTTTTCCGCGTCGTTTGAGCTGGGTTTGGTGACGATCTGGGCACTTTTTTGTCGCTCAATACAATCGCATTTTCGGGGCCTATTTTGCACTGCGATGTATGTACCGACACAAAATTTTGACAAATTTAGGAACTGTGTACTTAAGCTCACTATGAAATACCAGAGAGTTATTTAAACCCTCTTTCCTGGATCAACAATTTACAGACAATGTACGTTAAACCAATTAGCCTCACCTTATAAATATTTTGAAATGTCGCTTCATACATTTAGCTTTACTTTATGAATACATAAGATTGTCGCATAATACAATTAGCTTAACCCTACAAATACATAGTAAAGTCGCTTCATACAATGAGCTTTACCTTATAAATATTATCTGCTTATTTCAGAAAACTTAATTACTCAGGCACGATTAGGAACAAATAAGTAAAAATGAAATCGGCGCTTAAACAAAATAGGCTATACACCACGAAAATGTATGGTATATGACATTTAAATCATTAGGTCAGGTATGAAATGAACAACTCTTCAATTTCATGCATTTAGCCTGGAGCTATTATTTTCAGTACTAGGCGGTTAAGTCATTTAGCCTGGAGCAAGAATTAATAAACCTAGGCGGATAAGTCATATAGCCAGGAACAACAAATACTTATCCTAGGCGGTTAAATCATTTGGCCTGGAATAAAAAAAATAAAAAAAAGGATCACTTTGTATTAAACGACATGTATCTTTGTTAATAATAGGAATATCAGTAAAAAACCTAATTAGTTTATGCAGAGTATGTAACGTAATCAATAAATATCTTTTTTTTTTTCAAAATTTAACAAATTGCGGGAGTTATGTTTTTTTTTTCAAAAATCAAAACTTTAAACAGCTCTGGTGTAAAGTTTACAAAATGTCGCTTAATACAAATAGCCCGGGAACCGTCGAAATGATTTTAATTTTTTCAAATTGAAAAATAATTTTATTGTTATTTTCTAACAAAATAAATCGAACCAGCAATGTATTGCAAACAAATGAGTCCAGTTTTTTTTGCTCCTATCACAGGCCACACGCTGTATTTGAACGATGTTAATTCATTTATAATAATCATTCGTTTGTCAGAGGCCCTATTTTTGAATCATTCGTGTCAAATGGCCTGTTAATTTCTTGATAAATGTTCGCTTTGGAATAAAAATCGCTTGAAATCTACAAGTGTTTTAAAAAAGACTTTGTTACTACACTGTTGTTTAAGCCTGGTTTTGTTGACTTTCAATTGATTCATCTAAATCAGATATTGACGCAAGTAATATAATAGAGATTTCTTTAATGGTTGATAAGACTAATTGCTTATAAGCTCAATGTTTTCTTTATAAATAAATGAATTAATCAAAATATGTTTTTTTTCTTTATCAACTATCATGTCAATAAGGTAGGTAACACTTTGATGAACGAAATACAAGTAAATACAGTAGGTATGGGTACATCAGTAGGTACAAAAGTTTGAGTTAATGCTGTTTGTTACGTTAAACACTGAGACACACAGTGCTACAGGAGGCCGATTCTCGCATGATCAAACTTTGTTTCGTGTGGTAATTCGATTACGAGTATTACTATTTTATCGTAAAAATCAAGTAATATATCCACGTAAAAAAAATACCGCACGAAAGAAATCAAGATGCATAGAAATCGTGACCCGAATAAAGCAATAACTGTATTTTCTTTAAAAATGAAAATTCGATCGGTGAACTTTTCTCGTATACTAACTGCACGAGAATTGGCCTCCTGTTCCGCGTCCATCTCGTCGCCAATATTGTATTTTCTATAGTTTTAATATTTCAATGGAAATAAACATACTATATTACGTTCAGACTTTTAATTAATAATAATATGTCACGCTTGACAATATGACAAAACCATAGAATTATCATCCCTTTAGGAATATAAATTTTATGGACAAAACACAGAAATAGACAAGAGATACATAGAGGTCTAATACACCCATGAGTTTATATCAGTAGGTAACCTTGATCTATATCTTTAGATAATCTCCACTTACCAACTGAGAATTTTATTAGGAAGATGTGTTGCGATCGAATGATAAAACGGATCAATTGATATATCTCCGAGTATGTATAAAATTCAGGCGATATTTGAAAAAATAGCACATGCAAGATGACACTCAAATGGATAGCATTGTAAGTACCTTCTAATATTTCCTACACATCATCATCATCATCATTATCAGCCGAAGGACGTCCACTGCTGAACATAGGCCTCCCCTATGGCTTTCCACAACGACCGGTTGTGAGCAGTCTGCATCCAGCGCGATCCCGCGATCTTTACAAGGTCGTCTGTCCATCTTGTCGATGGACGTCCTACGCTGCGCCTTTGGTCGAAGGGTCTCCAATCTAGGACTTTTCTGCCCCAACGTCCATCAGTTCTTCGCGCTATGTGCCCTGCCCACTGCCACTTGAGCTTACTGATTCGCAGGGCTATGTCCGTTACCTTAGTTTCTACTACGTATCTCCTCGTTTCTGATTCGATCTCGTAGAGAAACACCGAGCATAGCCCTCTCCATCGCTCGTTGTGTAATTTTGAGCTTCTTTATGAGGTCCATAGTTAGAGACCACGTTTCGGATCCGTATGTCATCACTGGTAATACACACTGGTTGAAGACTTTCGTCTTCAGACACTGAGGTAATTGAGACGAGAAGACGCTCTTGCGCAGTTTCCCGAACGCTGCCCATGCCCATTTCCTACACATGTGAATTTAATCGTGGTTATTCTTGCTTTTAAGTAATACGAGTACACTAAAAAAATTAAGACATGGCAACATAAAAAAACAAACTTTAAACCCACCTATTCAAAAACGAAACCGTTTTCTTGTGGCGAAGAGGCTAAGCTATAATGGTGGCTGCGTTGCCGCGTTGGATAGTTAAGCTAATCCTAGGAGCTAGGAACCAGCCAGCATTTTTAATCGTCGTCGTGTGAGTGTAAACAAACATCAAAAGATCATTAATGTTTTACAGGTGTTTTCTTATTTTCCAAATCTGCATAGTCACGAAAGTTAAAACACGAGCCACTGATGAGGTGAGAAAATTTCCTGATGGATTCTTATTCGGATCTGCATCTGCTGCATACCAAGTTGAAGGCGCTTGGAATGAAGACGGTAATTAATGGTAAGCAAAATTTAAGTGTTTTCTTTCTATCTTGCAACTTACATGAATCAAGCCTTAAAAGTAAGACATACATGTATGTGATATTGTTGAAATTTTATATTATTTGAGTACGTCGCTATATTTAGGCTTCCAAGCACGTGAGCGAAATTGCGTAAGTGTATGTATGATGCCAAGCTTACGTACACCAACAGTCTACGCACATCATGAAATGACTCCAAATGAATTTGTTTCTCAAAATCAAATCAAATCAAATCAAAATCTTTATTTGCATTAAACATGGTGTTACATGATGTTAATATGATTAAGCTCTAAGACATGTTTTGCCTAACTATATTTAAGCATGCAAATTTTGAACACAATTACAAATATAAACTGCCGTGTTAAGGAAATATACACATTATAAATTTATTAATTCAGTTCAGAATTTTGTGTTAAAATAGTCTTTTATGTCATAAAAATTTCTATTCTGGAGCCATTGGAATAATTTAGTTTTAAATTCTACGTCATTTAATAGTTTAAGGTCTTTGGGCAAATTGTTGTATATTTTAATGCTCATAGCCGGACAGTTTATGTTATAGTTTCGTAATTTCGGGTCTACGCCATATACCAATTTCTGAGGGTCTCGTTGCAAACGTGAACTCATTTCGCAGGCTCGCTTAAACAAATACGAATGCTTTCTAACAAACTGACAAACTTCATAAATATAAAGTGAAGGCAGTGGTAGTAAACCAAGCGATTTAAATAAAGGTTTACAAGAATCGCGAGGCGATTTCCCGCAGATAGCTCGTATGCATTTTTTTTGGGTAATAAAGGCTCTAGAGACATCAGTGCTATTCCCCCACATAATCAAACCATAGCGCAGTATAGATTCGACGTAAGCGTGATAAATTACAATAGCCGTTTTGAGATCTGTAATATTCTTAATATGTCTAAGGGCATACACAAATCTATTAAGTTTCGCCGATACATTATTTAAATGAGTTTTCCAATTCAATTCTTGATCTATTAAGACACCTAGAAATTTAGTTTCTGTGACCTTTTTTATTGTTTCGTTCAAATATTTTATGTTCATGTCAATATTTTGTTTTAATCGATTATTGTCATTAAATTGAATATAAACAGTTTTGTTAATATTAATTTTCAAATTATTCATGTCAAGGTATTTAATAATATTATTTATTGTTTGGTTAATGTCAAGTTCATGGTCTTGAATTGAATTATATTTTTTTTCAGATGTTACAACTATAGAGATGTCATCTGCGAATAATATACATTTATGGTTAGATACATAGATAATGTCATTAATATAAAGCAAGAACAAGATTGGGCCTAGCACGCTTCCCTGTGGGACTCCACAATTGTTTTCTTTATAATTTGATAAGTAGGTCATTTCTTCATTATTACTGTCGATATTAGTAATCATGACACATTGTTGTCTATTTAAAAGATAGGTGGATATCCATTGTGATGGAAGGCCTCTTATACCGATAGCATCTAGTTTATTTAATAATATGTCATGTGAAACGTAGTCAAAAGCCTTTGATAAGTCAAAAAACAAACATGTAGTCCATTTCTTATTATTAATATTAGTCAAAATAATGTCTATGAGTGAAAAAATGGCAAGTGTAGTAGATTTTTTCTTTTGGAAACCATATTGCTCCTTTTTTATTATTTTGTATTTTTCACAGAACTCGATTATCCTCTTTAACATACACTTTTCAAAAATTTTTGAAAAAATCGGTATCAAGGTAATTGGGCGGTAGTTGTTGAGATCCTTTCCATCGCCCTTCTTAAGAAGAGGCTTAACAATAGACCGTTTAAGTAATGTTGGAAAGGTTCCCAATGAGAACGACAAGTTAATTAAATGGGTCAATATCGCACTTAGTTCCGGAAAGCATGATTTCACAACTTTGGTATTTATTTCGTCATATCCTTCTGAGTTTGTGTTTTTCAATGACATAATTTCTTTCCTAACTTCAATTTCCAACATTGGGCTAAGGAACATCGAATTAGGTAATCTATTATTTCCAGAAGAAAATTGATAATTTTTACCATTGTTTAATTTTTCAGTCAGTTGAATAAAATGATTATTAAAGGCGTCAGCTATAGTTTTAGGATCTGTAATTATTGAATTGTTATTTATTATTTTGTATATGTTTTTATCAGCGTTTTCATTATAAAGTTCATCTTTAACTAAAGTCCACGACGCTTTGCATTTGTTTTTACTAGAATTTATAAACTTTGCATTGGAATTCTGTTTTGATTTAAAAATACACTTTTTCAATATACCAGAATAAGCAATATATTTGTTCTTATTTGCTATCGACTTATTTTTGTAAAAGTTATAGCGTAACTTTCGTTTAGTTTTACAACTCTGTTTAAGCCCTTTGCTTATCCATTTTCTTTTTCGTTTATTGTTGTTACCATTATTTACTTTAATTTTTATTATTGGAAAGCATAGTTTATACAAAAGGCAAAAAAAATCGTAAAAAGCTGAGAAATCTCTCCTAAATAATTTAATAAATATATATATTTTCTCGTTAGGTAAATCTGAAAGCATTTGGGATCGTGACACGCACCAGATTCCCAGCCCCATAATAGATAATTCGACGGGAGACATCGCAGCTGACTCCTACCACTTGTACAAAAGAGACGTCGAGATGTTGCGCGAGCTGGGCGTCGACTTCTACAGGTTCTCGCTGGCGTGGACAAGGATCCTGCCCACGAGCTTCCCCGACCAGATCAATCCGGCAGGGGTAGAATACTACAACAATCTTATTAATGAGTTGCTGAAGTACAACATTCAGCCAATGATCACTTTATTCCACTGGGACTTGCCTCAAAAGCTCCAAGATATGGGAGGATGGACAAACCCTAATATTATTGATTGGTATGGTGACTACACACGGGTTGCCTTTGAATTATTTGGGGATAGAGTGAAATACTGGATTACAATAAACGAACCCACTCAAATCTGCTACAATGGTTATGGAATAAATGAATTTGCCCCGAGAATGAATATCCAAGGCCTATCAGAATACATTTGCTCTAAATACCTGTTGTTATCTCACGCAAAAGCCTATCATATCTACGACGAAGAATTTAGAGCGTCTCAGGGAGGTAGGATATTTATTACGCTAAGTGCTGGCTGGTTTTACCCAGAGACAGAAACAGATGCTGCTGCAGCTAAAGAAGCCCAGGTCTTTGATGTAAGTATTTTATTTTTTACCAAACAGGTACTTTGAATAAGTATAAATCTTTTGCTTCTTGCCACGCTTAATTATAATCTGTTATTTATGTTTTAGTTGGGAATTTATGCTCATCCAATATTCTCAAAAAATGGTGATTGGCCTCCTACACTAAAGGAGAAAATCGCCCGTAAAAGTGCAGAGCAGGGCTATCCTTGGTCACGGTTACCAGACTTTACTAAAGAAGAAGTAGAATACCTACGTGGAACCTCCGATCTGTTTGGGCTGAACCACTATTCCAGCAACTCCGTTAATATGAACGAAGACGTTATTAGTGATTTTGCGGTCCCATCCCGAGAAGATGATATCGGCGCCAATGTGTTTAAAAAAGACGAGTGGCTGCTCAATGAACTTGGTTCTACAAGGGTAATTGCTTCACCTACATTTTCTATAAAATTTACATTCCACACAAAACTACTAAGACAAACTAAAGGACTGACCCCTGACTAGAAAGAGGCGATAGGCTCTCTTCGCGGTCCCGTCAATTTCACCATTTGTTTATTGTTACAGTTTGTGCCCAGGGGATTTTATGAACTACTGACTCACATTAGAGAAGAGTACGACAATCCATCAGTGTTTGTGACGGAGAACGGGTACGGGAGCTATTACACCGGGCTCAGCGACGACGACCGCGTGACGTCTTACAGGGAGTACCTGAACGCCATGCTGGACGCCATGGATGAAGGTTCCAGAATCATAGGATATACGGCGTGGTGTCTCATGGACAACTTCGAATGGTCTGATGGATACACGTAAGTAGAATTTATGCATTTCCCAAAAATGCTACACATACAAACTGTAGGCAGCTGTTATCAGTATGCGGTAATTTTATAAAAGTATTGTCTCTACGTAAGTGATTTCATGCTCTGCTTAACAACACCTTACAAGTGTAACCATAAGATTGAACAAAATTTTTATTATGTATTCATCTCTCTTTTTAGGGTACGATTTGGTCTGTACCAAGTGGACTACGAAAGCCCTATGCGCACGCGCACGCCGCGCCGGTCCGCTTTCGTGTACAAGGAGATAATCCGATCGCGCGCGCTTGACCCCGCCTACCAGCCCCACACCAACACCATGACTATTGACCACCAATAAGGGACAGTTTTCAAATAAATACTTGCCACATTAAATTCGCTTTGATTCACGATTCAAACGTACTAACTCGGATCAAACACATTCATTTATTTTTGTTTATTATAAGCTGTCGTACTGGTAGAGGCAAAGTAAACTATCAGTCAGCCAAACAATTCAGGGTTATTTTAACGATCTGTTAGTAATCTAGGTCTAGGTCGCTAATATATCAGGCTTTTTAGGGTTCCGTACCTCAAAAGGAAAAAACGGAACCCTTATAGGATCACTTTGTCACACCCTTTTTCTCAGGAACGCGTGGAGGTATGAAGCTGAAATTTATATCAATTACTCAGGTCTACTGTCCCTTGAAGCTGTGAAAAAATCAAACTTCTAAGCCAACGCAATCAAAAGATACAGCCGTTTATGCCGCAAATTTTCGACACTTGCAAGGGAATCAAAACCTACAGGGTGCTTCCCGTGAACTCAGAATCTTGAAATTTGGTACGAAGCAACGTCTTATAGCATAGATAAAGGAAAAATTACGAAAACCATAAATTTTTAGTTACATCACATAATATTTTTTTTTTAATAATTTTAAACTTACTACCCATTTCCTCATAAACGCGTAGAGGTATTAAATTGAAATTCATACCAAATACTCAGGTCTATAATACCTTTAAGCTGTAACAAAATCAAACTTCTATGTCAACGCAATCAAAAGAAACAGCAATTTAAGCTGCATATTTTGAAACTCGCAAGTACTCGCAGGGGAATCAAAACCTAAAGGGTACTTCCAGTCGACCTAGAATCTTGAAATTTGGCATGAAGCAACGTTTTATAGCACACATAAAGGAAAAATTCCGAAAACCTTAAATTTTTAGTTACATTACAAAATATATTTTAAAGGACACGGTCGACCCGCCATACATTGCTTGCCCCAAAAGTAAAAATCCATGCGTCACGACTAAAACTAATTTTATGGATTCGTTTCTTCGCCTTTTAAAATAATATAAAGTAATATAAGCCGTAAATAGCGGGGTTTTCACATAAAACGAAATAAAATGTGTGGGGTCAATCTCTTGCACACTATCTAGAACAGGTCTTTCTAGATCATAGCGCCATCTGTGTCAAAAAACCGCCATCTAGGCCACCAAAACTAAAACATAGAAAACTGCCCCGCTAGGGTGCGTAACGCGTGAAAATTACGATGACGCAAACAATAGCCACCGAAAAGAAGTTCCTTGTCACAGTTTTTTTTTTTCAAGTTTTAGGAAGAGGTTGGTTGGTTTAAAGGTTAGTACCTATGGGAGGCAAACGTTCTTAAAATCTTCTTAAAATAGCGATTTACTTACTTACTTACTTATTTAACTAACTGCCAGTTATATGACACTGTATGACACAATATGCCATTTCATTAAGCGGTCGCCAGTTTGCTTAAAAGTGCTCGAAACCGCTATTTTCTGCCAAACACAACAATTGTTGGGGACAGGAAATTGTGTTCAATCGTTGTCCTATTTTTTTTGTAGATTTATATGCCGCTAGATAAAAGCAAAGTAAATTAACAATATTGTATTAAAAATTCAATATATTTTTTGCTAAATAATATAGTCAAGTCTCTTAATGCTTTTCTTTAATCAAACATAAAACGACTCTGGGGCAATTTACGACCGTGTCCTTTGTCTTAAATTTATGCTCCTCCATCTTTCCCCATTGTAATGTTATGAATTTCATTTTGCAATAAAAATACCATAGTAATGAACGAACTTTGTAAACCTTGCAGGTTTGTACGGAACCCTCGGTGCGCGAGTCCGACTCGCACTTGGCCGGTTTTTTTTACATACTTATATGTATATACATATAAACATATTCGGCAGTATTTTAAGAATAAACGTTATACTTAAAACCTACAAACAAAGAAATGTTGAACAAAGCACAGACTCAGTTTGAACCTTTTTGGAGTTATTTTTATAGGTGACAAATAATGACTTTCGAAACTTTGCCTTTTAGACTTATCTGATTTAACTTTTAGATAATTACACGATAATTCCTGATGCTTAAAATGCTATCAACGAAACGATTAATTTTACATTATTTTATTGAAATAAAGCAATGTTTTTTTTTATTTACTGCTTGTATATATACTTCTAAGGCTCCAAGTTTGAACTTTCATACTGTGATAAATTGCTCCTTCATGGCATTATATTTTATTAGCTAGCCCTGCCTTTAAAGTAAACTATAAATAAACACGCTTTGCTTTCGCGGCGTCTCAGTTCAGGCGCAAACATACTTTTCATAATCGTTTTGCTATGAAAGTAGGGCACTCATTTTTATTGGTTTGGTTGAACTGTTTAAAATGCACTTAAAAATAAACTGGTTAACGGGTGCTAGTTAACTGCCATCAATCCAATAGAAATGTGGCTGCGAATTACTGACTTAAATAATACCTATATGTGACAAGTGGGTAATGCATTCACTTATTCAACACCTAATGTGACTTAATGACATGGGTTCAAATGTAATTGACGTTTATCAAGAGTCGTAAAGCGTTAAAATAAGATTAAACTACTGCTGATTGACTTTTCTGATATAGGGTTTTGACCCTATACTTTGGTATAGCTGAGTAGTCACAAACAATAATCAATAATGTTACAATTAGGATCTGTTTAAAGTCATTCGTGTAAAGTAAATACGTTACCCGAACACGTAACTCCTATTTACGCTTATGTTTCGCCACGGAAACGCCACGCCAAATGGAATACCGAATTAATACAAGCCTACGCCTCTACTTATGAAAGCTTTCAGATATTTAAGGAGAACTGATTGCACGATACACGTGCTCAAGACTTGGCGCTTGCGACTGATACTGCTAACCGCATTTATGAAATGGGATTCACAACGCCTCAATGCGATTTCGTATTTATTACCCAACTAAAGCTGTTACAAGGGCTCATAACTAACGAATACCGGAGACAAGGTTTCTCTTAGTTATATATGCAAACAAGACAACAAATTACTAGGTTTCTATGTTGTGTGTTATTTAATTTGTTACTATGAACCAATCAGAATCAAGAAATTCATGAGTATAGTTTTGCCATAAAAGTTGATAATGAGCAAAAAAAGTTTAAGCTCCGCCATAGTGTTCAATAATAAGTAGGTGTTACTTTGCCCCATAAGTATAAAATGTAGGTACAGCTTCCTATGTTCCAGGCTACTTCCGCCTGAGAAAGCTTTTTAGGCATTTGATATTCCGCACCCAAATGATGTTACGACAAAGGGATTTTCTCAAAAGCGTAAATATGATTCGTAATGGGCTTCGCCTTACGCCGATCGTCGTAATATTGGGGCTGATTTAACGCAAGTTCTGGTTCATTAGAACCTTTGTACGGCCGAGACGCGTGCCGCCGTTGAATGATCATGAAATTTAATGGGGTTATTAATCATTTAGCTATAGGAATATCTGGAAAACACAAACTCACTAAAATAATCATGTAAAATTTTACCAAAACGAGACCACTACAGACACCACTGCCTCGCACTGTAAAAAAGTTAAACGATATCATTTAATCTCTTCTAATTCAGCAAACCCTACTCTCCTCTCAGTATGTTTTGCGAAAGGAGATTGAGGAGAGGAGATTTCAATGTACTAATGTTCCTCCTCCTTAAAAAATTCAAATGTAAACTCGCTGATAAAAGAACCATCTGCAATGATTAACCGGACTGTGCTTTCCAGAGACATTATTTACATATTATGTGAGTGCAGGGCAAATCTACTTTTAATAGGAGTAGGATATATAGGTATATTATTTCCTATACCTATCTTTCTCACACAACGAACGATTCAGGTGTCATCTTTCATGATCTTTCGATACGTTTAGTAAAACCCGAATATTTCTCTACATTTTGGTAGGTAATCTCATTAATAAACTATAACGTAAATAAATGTGTATAAACGTTTCTGTCTAAGTAACCCTTGTTATAAAATATAAGTTTATTTTATATTTTGCTCGGGAAAATTTGTAGAGCTTAAAAGGTTACATACAATTTGCTTTAAATCGACAACCTTACAAGGTAATATCTCAATTCGTGGAGGTACATTTTAAGAGCTCCGTTAATGTAAACAAGGGCACAGGTCGGCCGGTTCCGCCCTTTGATGAAGGAGCCACGGAGACATGCGGAAATTACCCATCGAGCCGAAACGAGCTGCAGTATTGTACGCCGGAAAACTCTTGTACGACATTATTCACGTCATAAATCAAAGAAATGTCTCGTCCTTCTTTGTGACGACCGACGTAACTGCCGCCACTCATGTGCGTATTAACATTGACCGCGAAATAGACACACACAGTTTTTATCCCGCGCAACATTTTCAAAATATTTAGGTTAATGGTCGATAAAAAACGAACGATTGTAATGATTCCGCGAGCATCCTAAATATCAGACACGTTTAAGGTACGATCCAAAGCTTATCACAAAAAAATGCATTGGATTACATACAATACGGCCGATACCACAAAAAAGGCCGAAGAAGAAAATATTGTTTCTTTTTAGATTAAGCAATTTTAAAGTAACCAACCATAGCCTTAGAGTGCAAATCGGCGGTGTACAAAGTGTCAAGGGATCGATATGCCACAGCAGGAGCGTCCCGCCCGGGAACTCATTATAGACGCGATGGTAATTTTCCTCAAATGGGAAACTCGCCGCCTTTCATAGTGCGCCTAGACGCTCACCTTCATAAATAACTCTATAGTCATTATGTAAGCTGAATTCAGTTAGGCTGCTAGAGGCAACCTTTAAACTCAGCCAGCTTTCTGACATAGGCACCTATAATATTGCGGGTTGGTCTATTCGTTAGTAACTATGGTTATGGTTAGTGTGGTGGATATAAATTGTAACGAATAATGAGATTAGGTCGTTACCTCAATTTTTGACAATAGGTAGTAATAAAACCCAATGGTTTGCCTAAAAATCATTTATTTTCTTTCGTCTAAGCAAGTACCACCTACAAGGTAGGAAGGAGTTTCACATGTAGGTTTGATAAAAACGAACTGTCTTAAAAAAACAGTTCAAGAATCTTAAATAATGTTAAATAATAAAAATGTGTAATATTCGTGTAAACTTTAGAAATAAAAATGTTAAATAATAAAAAAATACACTTTGGTGTTAGTACATAATGGTTTCATACATTTACGAACTTTTACCATAAAAAAAATAACAATAAATATACCCTGAAAATATCTGCAAACCCAGTATCGAAACCTCGTTTCTCAAAATGTTTTTTTCCGACAAAGCGGACCACTTCAACTCCGTCGCGCGCCTTATTAATTCCTTAAAAACTCTAGTGCTGTAGACTTCATTGTATTCGAAGGATACTTTACGGCGAACAATGGGAGTTGAAAATGATGACTCAGATTCTGCTGCTAAAATTACAAATTGTTTACGTGAGAAGCACAGAGAATCACGCATCCACACAACAAACCACATACGAACCGACTGATACATCTACTGTAGTAAAACTACTTATGAAAAAATGGCCGGTCGAGATCAATGCACACGTAAACAAAACTGAAGAAAAACAACCAAAATCACGTCAGAATTGTAACAGAATTAATAACATTTGGCGGAATTTACAGGGGCGGTACGCTGGATGATTTACATTTATCGTACATTTTGGAGATACAAGGACAGTTTCATACGGCCATTAATTTTTCGGATGATAGTAAAGCGTCAATGTATAATTTACGCGGCGGAAACCACTGTTGGATTGTTGCCAGGAGCTGTAGAGGGATCTGCGGCATTCGAAACGTGCAAACAAACGACTCGTTAGGTAGCTGACACCAATATCATTGCTTATTTTACATAACATTGATTATTATCCGTCAAAATTAAATACCTACCAATTTATGGAAGACGGCTTTTTGCAAGGGTCATTAGCATTGGCTTAATTTCTTTACGAACACTTTAATACGAAACTTTTAATTATTGTAACATCAGCTATCATCAGGCATGGACTTCTATCTAATAGTCTCTAATAGATCTTTGGAAGTTGAACACGACAATATAAAAAAGCTATTCCAAGCTACAATATCTATTTCTTTCAAAAACCAACACTGCCTTCAAAATATTATATTTTACTTAATCACTGCATCGCTGTCAAAATATACTTTTATTGCCTCTATTTTAATTGAAAGAGCTTTAGCTAAAGAATTAGATATCGATAGCAAGAAATAAAACGAACGCCGTATTAAAGATCTAAACGACTTTTATGGCCGACTGTATCCACCTACCACACCGTCGGCTTTTTACATAAGGTCGTAAATTAAACAACTGTAGTGAGTGGCATAGCATTAGGTCTACCCAGATGTTGGAAAATTTTGCGGTTTTTGTTATGTAGTATTTTACGTTTTTATAGTTCCGTAAGTCATAATCATAATAAAAATATTAAGATTTTACGATCGCTTGTCTGTCTACTTGAGCTGTTGTGTGAAAATCATGAAACAAAATTATCACGACACGTTTAATCGTTAACAAACAGATAGTTCTCGGTTGCACACAATCTAAATTGAAGGATAGCATAGCGAACGTAAAGTAACTGCCAAAATCCGTACGAAAAACATGAGTTTGCTTGCTTGCTAAGTTGCTAAGTATTACGGCCCTATGATCCTGCACAAGTTTTCATCATACCGTGTCACTAAGCACTTTCTTTTCAAGTGATTAAATGTCATCCCCATTCGTCAGTTAGATCATTTTAGTAACGTGAAATTTTTTATCCTAAAAATATAAGATTGAAACACAACGTAATTATATCTCATTACTCATTACCATATCAAGTTCAGACCTAGTTTATTAGAAGCTTGAGAATCCGTCCCGTTATTAATGGTTAATAAACAGGTAGCCTAAAAAAGGTGTAATGTAAAAAATTGACTTTTCGCTGCACACGGGTAAAACGGGAAAATCTAGTCGAAAATTTCCAGAAAATGTGCCAGAGTGTCGCAGTGGATGGCTCTCCGGAGCCCTCGAGCCGTATTGACAGAGCGGCCGCCACGTGCCGAGACTACTCGTCAACACAGCTTTGTCTTCAACTTGAATAGCACTCCAGCTCTATTTGAAAAATGTATCAGCCCTCGCTTCGAGAGCGCCACTAAGAACTATGAAGTCGTTTGGCAAATGTGATGGCAAAGACGTGTAAACACGCAGCTAACGTTTCGTTATTACCTACTGTAGGTAGCTTCATTGGACTGAGATCCTAACGATGCTGATCAAATGCTAATATATGCTAACAAAGAATATTTACAAATAAACAATACAATAGCTGATACCGACCCCAAAAAAGTGAGTTTAATGAAGTCGTACTATTTACTGAGCAACCTGTAAGAGACGGTAAATATGGTGGTCGAAAGATTTAATAGAAAAGACAAAAAACAAATACTGAATAAGGAACTTGGTGTATTTTGTACTCACGAGAAGGAAAAATTCTGTTTTTATCCTATTCCTTAAAGAGTGTTCTCTTATTTTAAAGGTCTTTAAAAGCTTAACACAACGTCACGAACGAACACGGACTTCAACCTTCGACTACAACACTAAAATTAACAATATTATAAATAAACCATTTTATTAGAACTGTAATAGGTAGTTTACTAATCATGATAATAAGACGTTATGTATGAACACAGTCCGTTAACTTAAGTAGTCACACAAAAGTTAAAATTATCGTTGTGTGCAAACAAATTAACTGCCTATATGCACTCTACCAACTTTACTACAAAAAACCGGCCAAGCGCGAGTCGGACCCGCGCACTGAGGGTTCCGTACCACCCTTAAACTGAATCCGGGGTCCACTTACTTCCACCTAGCGAAAATATCACAATATATTTTGACAGGAAAAATAACTTCGTTTTTCATAGTGTTTGTATGAAAGACAAAGTTATATTTGCGGTTAATGAAAATGTGATATATCTCAAAAACTACTGGTTCGATCTCGTTCAAACCAATTTTCGTTGCAAGTTTTTATTGAGGTCTACATTATATATTTCTTTCAAAATTTTCACTTTCTTAGTTCAAAAGTTAGATGGGGGAGGACGCCCATTTTACCACTTTGGAAGCGTCTATATCTAAAACCTTAGACTTTTAGAAAAAATGGTTTTAAAAACCTCAACATCATTTTAAAAGACCTATTCATAGACACCCCACACGCATACGTTTGAGTAAAATTTTTTTTTTAGGTTTTAGTTTCATGTATGGGAGCCCCCCCTTAAATGTATTTTTTTTACTTTTTGTATCTGAATCGGAAAGCGGTAAATAAGATACACCTACCTACCAAGTTTCAGCTGTGTGATGCTAATAGTTTTAGGATAAAGTGGTTGTGACATACGGACGGACAAACAGACAGACGGACAGACAGACAGACAGACTTGACGAAACTATAAGGGTTCCGTTTTTGCCATTCGGCTACGGAACCCTAAAACGTTTGCAATTCAATTTTACCAAGCGGACCAACTTTCGAGATTGCTCATTACAGATTTGTATTAAAGTTTAAAAAACCCAAGCTTAATTGTTGTTTTGTTTACGTATAAATCAATCAACCCATAACGAGGCACTTATGGCTGGGTATCGGGAGATAACTAGATGTGTCTGAGAACTATTGTCCGGGCCGGCCAGTCACAAAGTATAACGGAGCCTATATCACAGACTGATATTGCCGATAGTGCGGCCGTTTGATCGGATAAATCCGATTATGTCCGATCAAATCACATTTCGATCCCAATAAAAATCAAAGAGGCGAGATATGAAAGAATCTTCAGTAGTTAAGTACTGGGGAAAATATAATCAGTAGATGTACAGTTGGTTTGCTCACCAATTCCCTATCTCTTTATGATCAGTGTAATTTTTCGATGCATGGATCCCTGATCACTACGCGACTCAAGAAAAGTATTTCCATTAAACTTAAATATTATGAAATCCTAAATAGAAATTCGATAAGTGCGATGACGACGCCATAGGTCAACTGAGATAGGTCCCTATTTACTTGCGTGTTTATGTTTGCGTACGGAAATTCTATCCGCAAGATATCCGAAACCGTAATAAGTGTTGTCTCCCTTATCTGCCCTACTATTTATAATAGCCAGAGAAGCGGTCGCTGGAGATAGAGGACAGCAGCACCGCTCCATTTAACATAAGCGCATGCTTCACATTACCGAGGCCAGTCGCCAAGACTTATAAGACGAAGCCAATTTAGTTTTAAAAAAAATCAAGTATTATTAATATCCTGCTTATGAATAACTTGTTCCTCTTTCCTCAGGTATGTACCTACCTACCTGTTGATTTACCAAAACAATCAATTGTAAATAAGGTCAATATTGTTACTACTTATTACTACTAACCTCCTTGATACAATTTTTTACTACTGGTAGGTACGCACTGCGGGGCTTTATCATCATTACTCCCTGTACTGAAATAGAAATAGAAAATGAGAGACTCATTCCTTTTCAAGGCTTGGCATTGATGCTAATCAAAACTTTACATATGATATCCATTACAAGCAGGGTTGGCCTAGCCAAAAACAGTTGATTTCAGAATAGTGACATGTCCAAGGCCATTTTGACGTCCCGAATACGCTAGTAAACTACGAAATCTCTATTTACTGACTGGGCGAGTAGGTACTTTCAGGGTCTTGACAAACAGTACTATTGTAAGATAATACTATACACACCGGTACAATTGGGGGAACGGAAAAAAGGTAGATATTTTCCAACGTTGGGAAGTATTTTTGAGATGTGGTTCCTGCTGTGGGTTACTACTTTCGTAACAAATTGTTAAATGTTGCGTTTACACAACGATTTTAAAGAGGTTTGTTATGAGCTAACATCAAATTGTTTACAACAAGTCCAGAGCGTTAACTAGAGCGTAAGGACAGTAAGAAGATGGTTGAAAGAAGCTTGTGTAGGATCTTGCGTACCAGCAAAGCCGCCAAAACTCGCCATAGCTCATCGTTTAGTCCAACCAATAAGCGTTTGCTCGAAAGTATCGAGAATGAAAAATAAGAAGACTAGTTTTTTTCGTGATGAGAAATGGTTTTTGTATAAAATTGTTAGACCGAAGAGGATATCTCATGATTTCGAAAAAATAATGATATCACCAAGCTAATTTTTCGAAAAATATCTCTCAAGAAATCTAGTGCTTTAGAAGAATCAGTACTTAAGTTTTGGGGTCTTGTGTTCGCAACTCCTTAAATGTGAAAATACTACTTACACCCGACAGCAACAAGGACCATACGTGAATATAAGAGCAGTTGCATCAAAAGTTCGGAACAAATATCTATGTTCGTCGGTATACTATTGATTACATTAAGGTATCAAGTCGATTGTTCAATCGAAGCTGGCGCTGAAGACATTTTCAAGGTTAAAGTCTATCTGACTGGAACGGGCTAGGTAAGCCAGCTAGCGTTATTTTATTAAAGCCATAAAATGAATTTATATTGTCCGAAGAGTTCCCGTTATTTGCATTGCGAAATGCGATTGCCAGCTGGAGGCCGATTCTCGCATGATCGAACTTATTTCGTGTGGTAATTCGATTACGAGTTGATACTCGTAATCGAATAAAAAATCGTAAACTGTTTTGCCGAAAACATCAAGTAATATATGACCCTACGCAAGCGGTGCACATCACTGGCACGCAGGGTCCGGGTCAGCCCCAACATCATTCTGAAGATGCTCTCCCAGAGATTTGACTGTCGGTATATCAACCATTGTTATATGGTTCATATATGGACTAATAATACCCAAATGCAAGCTGGTGGTCGTCCAATTTAATTTAATTTTTATTTAATTGAATGTGTGTGCAATTTAATTTAATTCAATGTAAATGTGTGCAATGTGTGCAATTTAATTTAAAATGTATGTATGACTTAATTATGTCGAAATAAATGAAATGAATGAATATTCACGTAAAAAAAAACTTTCGCACGAAAGAAATTAAAGTGCATAGAAATTGTGACTCGGATAAAGCAATAACAGTATTTTCACTTTTTTCGTATACGAACTGCACGAGAATCGGCCCCCTGTGTCCCTAACAATTAATTTAATGCTAAGTATTAGGCCTTTCCTAATCGATGGCAGAGTATGTAAAAAAGCGTTCAACGTGGTTTTCCGAGGGCCAATGGAATTGGGGCCCTTGTGAATACTCTAACAGTTGGATCGCCATCAGTATTCATTAATCTCACACATGCAGCACCGGTTGTTTTTCGTCCAAGTCCTCGGCAACAGTTTTCAAACTAATGGCAACGTATCAATCTAACTGCGGGGTTGTTTGGGTGCCAACCAACTTTGGTTCTTTCAGTTTTAATACATTCATGTAAGTATGTACATACCTACATTGTACATGAAATAAAGTACGCCGCCTATCTACATAAGTAATGTCCCCATGTCTGAGCTTTCTTTGAAAAGTTCTCATAGTAGGTAACAATAGCATCTATCGTAATAATTAATTTCATACAAAAAGAAAAAGGTACGATGTGATTTTTACCTCTGAAATTATTTGCGGTAAATTCTAAAATTGCTATGAAATTAGTCACATTCTTCATTAGTTGGTTCTGAAATTAACGCGAATACTACTCATTAATTAAAACACTTTACTGATTTATTTCGTGCACATTCAAACGTCAAAGCTTTCGAAACGTCAGGCGTATAATAAAATAATTACAAAAAATTTGCGCGAAAAAAATCCGAAAAATGTAAATCACATTCTTCAAGTTAAGCTCCGCAGTTATTCGCATAACTAAGGCGCATTAAAAGGTCGTCCAATGTAAATGCGTTTCAAAAATAATTGAATATGTGCTTAAGCCTTAATGCTACATATTATTTTCATCTTATAAATTATCTTACCTTGGAGGAGAAAAATGTTTGTTTCATGATACGCTTTTTGTAGAAGTCAGTGCTAGACGCACATGGTTTTTTACAATTTTATAACCAACAGCAGTATCGTTCACAACACTTTCATAACAGAATCATGCGGCACACAATCTCCGATAGTCTATTGTCCCTTATCGAAATCTAAATTAAGAGGCAATTAAAACCCATCCCGTGTCCCTGAAAAGTGCTTTTGTTATCACTTGACAGATGTCCAGATATTTTATGTCCCATGCTTCCACCGATATCTATGCGGTCCAACTTCGAGTACACTTCCGACGGGTTTAAATCAGATCGTTATTAATTTAGCGAATTCATATCATCGTTCGTTCAGCGTAAAACATGCGAATCGGTTTTTATGATTTTCAGTTGTTGCGGTTTGGAATAATGTTTGCGC
>OY757253.1:12346138-12405743 GCA_963584085.1 Pyrausta aurata | reverse complement strand
GGACGCTGGTGATAGCGCAAGGATCATAAGGTGACGTCACGGATCGCATGCGAACGCCATTTCAATGCCGGTCAGGATACATCCAATCCCTATTCATGACAAGACGCAGATTAATAGCCTTATAAACCGTACTATTGAGCACAGTAGAGGCCGACGCAAAAGTTGTGACCTTGTAGCAGTCAGTATTCAATGTGTTCAGTTACTATTTACTTAGATCGACGACCGTACAAAATGTAAGTAACTAGTTCGTGAACAATACCTTCTCGTATATGATAAGTTATCATCATATACGAGAAGGTATTGTGATAACTTATTCACAATCAAAAATACATTAATAGTTAAACGTGTATTTTATTTTATAATATGATGTAAAGAAAACATACAAATCACAGGCAAGCAATAATATTTTAAGATCTTATTTTATCTTTGAGAAAGTAGGTATGAGTATCTAGACTAGATAGCAAAGAAAATATAATGTCATACCTAATAGAATACAAGTCTTAGTCTATTTATTAATTGAGATTTGATAAAAAATTTCGGTAGCAAACAGTAAGATAGTTCACAAGTACTCACAAGAAAGCAGAACAATAAAATAAGACCTTATATTTTTATGACACAACTTTTATGTATTTACTTACAATTATCAACGACTCAATGTACAAAACTGATCTTAATTTATCAACAATAAACTTTTAATAAACTTTTACCTATCATACAAACAAACCACAAGGAAGACACCGCGTCCATTGACCAATGTTCACTATTAACATTCAAAGTTCCCCCCAGTAGTGCTACAAACACACTATGCGTTCCGTAAACGCTCCAATGATCGTCATGTCGGTGGCCAACGCGGCGCGCATCACTTGAGGTGCAACACTGTCCTTCACCCTCAACGTGAATTCCTTTCGCGTCGGCGCCGGCAACGCACCCCCCGCCACACTGAGTATCCTCGATCTGCCGGCGACGTCTAGAGGCGTTCCTTCGGCACTATCTCCGAAAACTGAGCGAACGCAGAGAGATCTGCAGGCCTCTTTCTCGGCTTCATAAATTTCTCGGGCCGCGATTTCGAACATACGCCTTTTGTCCACACCGCCGACCGATGAGCCACCTCCTCCGACGCCTTCCTCGTGCGCCTTCGCCGCGCCGGCTCGCAAGATCGCCGGTAACAGGAGCTCAGCGGCCGCACTTACAGTCCGTGACCGTAGGAAATGTAAAACCTGTTGAGCTTCGCGTGTTTCGTCGAAGAGTCGGCGCTGACGCGCGGCCGGCACGGGGCGCGCGACACTCCAGGTTTCTAGCCAAGGGTTTCCCGGGAGGAGCATTCGTGCGCCCAAGCTGCCACCATCGTCGGGCAGCCAGTCGCGCGGGGAGTACCATTGCACGAAGTCGCACAGCTCGGCGCCAGGGTTGGCCGCCTTGAACGCCTCCATATCGGACAGCAGCGACGCACTCATCATCCTCGCTCGGAGCTCCGAAGCTTTAGCGTCATCTCCTAGCCTGACCATCAGCTCCGCGTCCTCCTCCAACTGATCCTCGGTCTTCGGCGCCGGATCCTACGATGAAATAACAAATCGTATTCACGCATTCGTTCGTATTTAATTTATTCAAATATTTTATACCCCAGCAATTTCCACAGCAATTATGCTCATATCCGCAACTTTCTCGTTGGCAACTTTATTAGTTAGATAAATTCAGCATACATTATTTATTAAAGATTTTAGATTGTAAATTCAACCAAGTAAGATCTTGATAGATTATAGCTCTTAAACTCACCTGGGTACAAGGCACATAAAGAGGTGTTCCATTCTTCATGGTAGCGTTTTCTAACCGCTGCAAGCGTCCCACTGGTCGGTCCCAGGGCGGCTGTTCCTCGCCGCCCTCGTCCTCGGAGCAGTCGTAGAACTCGTCCTCGGAGGAGTTGCCCGCGACGCTGCCGGCGCCCTCCAGCGCGCGCTTGATGCAGCAGTTGAGCAGCTGCAGCTTTTGGTGCAGCAGACAAGTGCGCGCGTTTGGCACACCCTCTGCGACGCTGTTGAAAAACAGATACGAATAATATGAGTACTTTTATTACTCTATGTATCATTTCCCTATATCTATTTGAAATATACATAGATAATATCAGCACGCAAAAAATTTAAGTGTTTAAGAAATTTTATTTATTTGCACCTGTTAATTTCTATTACCAGTAGGTAGGTAATTTATAATCCCAATAAATAAATGCAGCTAGTTCTCGTATTTAAATAGATATAATAATGTTACATTGATAAAAGTTACAAGACGAATTTGTTAAAAAACAAATGTCACGTCTTGATACATACAACTTTCACTTAGTTAGACGGCAATTTTAAGAAGACAAACACACGACCTCCAAAAAAAAACAAATAAATCAAGAGAATGCTCAGCGTTTCGCGCTATACGCGGAACGTTTTCTCTTTCACGTATGCAAATTCGCAGTCTCCATCGCGACTTAGCACGACAGATTGAAAATATCGAAAGAAACGAAAGCGTCTGCAGCGCATCTCGAAGAATGCACCTGTCAGCGAAGGAGTGGACACACTAATTATTTTGCTTGAGATAGAACGGCGGCCGCGAGACGTGACCCAGAAGCGAGATGTGCGCTACTCTCCACGCGCCAACGATCTCGGGAACCGTTAGCATATTGAATTACAAATATGTTACTCAAGCACGGACGGAAGCTTAGTATCGGGCTGACGTCCATCGCTTTCGAGTAGGTACTCTTCGTGTAATCGGTCGGTGAACCGTTTGTTTACCGGAGCCGGTGCGGCTGCAGCAACTGGGTGTAGGTCAGCGATGGTGGGGCGCCGCGCGAAGACGCTCATCAGTGCGTCGTCACCGACTGCCGCGAGCGCAACCATCGCTCAGACATGGGCCAGATCCCACCGGCGTGAACGCAATACCAGTTCAAAAATCAATCGAAAGTGACCCCTTTCCTACTGTTGTGACCCAATGATGACAATTTATCGGTGATTTACAGAAAAAATACGTGATAGTGCTCGCAGAAAGTGCCCAGTTTTGAAGGATTTTCCTGGCGTTTAGTGTGGATTTCACAGACATGGTAAGTTTCATAAAATTCTATGTTTTTATTCGAATTCCTCTATGATGATAACTAGTAGTAGTGAGCGAAAGAAAATCTCGTCGCGTACATTGACCCACATATGAAGAATCAACGTGCAGAGACCGGCACGGACGATAATTTCTTCCACAATTGTTACGAGACGTGTGACTATTTTCTAGCGATTTAAATATTTTATACCGAAAACATACAACGCTGCAAATAGGTAGAAAATTCAGTGGTCATGAAATATATTGTTTTAGAAATTAAAAAGTAAGGATGTAGTCGAATTCAAAGCCAGAACAAGATAAGTAAGGCAACTGCGACTCGAACTACATTACCGAAATGAGTTTACATCTGCCGATGTTGACACAAACATAACTCCGGCATACAGTTCAAACATTCTCAAGTTGAACTTGGGCTATATGTTCTTAAGCCCCTAATGTGCATTGCATTATATTAACCAGCAATCCCTCTCTTTTTAACTGAACTAAAAAAAATATTTGTAATATCAATCGTACCGAAGGCTAACGTTAATATTGTTTTAATACTGAACAAAGTTGAAAACTATATAGGCGATTATCTACTTAACTCGTCAAATAGAACATTCATTAGCAACATTTATAAGTTATGACGACTTATAATTACCAATGTTGTTAAAAACAACGCGGAAAGGCTAGATATACAACTTCGTAAATGAAAGCCATTTTCGACATGTCATTAACATCATCACGTTCATATATTCCGCGACTTTGTGAAACAGGGGGGCTCACGTGTGGTTATGTCAAACGCGCACTTTCTCTTTGGCCGCGACTTAGAAATGATATTATTTTGGCTACAGATTACTTTTACGTTTCTAGGACTCCGCGGTATTCGCCTCTAGATCCGGCTATTTGCCACCTTAATAGTTTTCTTTTGGCGTTTGTTTATTCGACAAAGTTTCTCGTGTGCCTTGGTGGTGTTTGTAGAGGCGGCGTCAGAGGGGCGTTCACCCTGCGGGGTGGCTTCGAGGCCGAATGCTCCATCTAAGCCAGTTCCGGGCTCAAACTATGTCATTACCTATGTGTTTACTTTCAATTTGGCGCTTTTTGTAGGTACCTACCCAAAATACCCACTAAAATTATAATTTATTACTGGTACTTTCATAGGTTTTCTTCTACACTTTTATAGTGATGTTGTTATTAGATTGACCACACTTTTTAACATAATTTTCAGATTTTCAGGGGTAAAATCTCACGCAATATCTACAATGCTAGATGCTAGAATGCTATATATAATCGTGGCTTGTAGATGGAAACACAGGGATCACACTCAGAAGAGTATTATGTTTTTGCATGTTGTTCACTGTTACTGTAGTAGGTACGTTCAAATTTCCTTTAGTGTTTCCTTTTTAGTTTGAAATACACATCTATGGGGCGGAACTAAAAGCTACTCTCAGTCAATTTCCGGGGTCAACTAGCACTTCGTTATGAACAAAGCAATACATTTCCAAAGCGCCTAATGGAATTGAAAACGAAGCCATTCAAATCGATAAATAGTATATTCATTCTAGATTTTTTAGCGGCAAAATTTATAATTTTATTTTGTTGCTGCTGTGTTATAGCTCCAAGTGAGTACATTATAGAACACAACTCTCCCACCCCCCCAACCCGCCGCTTCACCCCTCCCCCCCTTGATAAAGGTCCCAAATTTCATATTTCCTCTATTTTCAGGAAAACTATACAAGCTAGGACAAAATGGTCAAGGACTAAATTATTTGTCAATAAATTACCTACAAATAAGTATTAACATTCATTTTGATACGAGTTATAGTTTTTAAGCTATGGAGCATCAAAGAGTACTAAAAATGTGCGCATAGCAAAAATTCAACATTTAACACAAAATAAACAATATAATTTATAAATTTTGACAAGAAATGCGTTTCTGTAGTGCATACCTATCTAAAAGAAATCAGAATCGTCATTGTTATCTTCTAAAGGTTTGTCGAATCTACTAAGGCCCCAATGTATGCATATGGTGGAACAACTGTATGCAGCTTTGACATATCCACATACTTTTCTGTAGCCTTTTTTGCAGCTGCTTGATACTATTTTCAGTATCTACTGTGGAGCTGGTGCCTATGTGGTATTTAGGGTACGAAGTTACAATTTTTTTCCAGCTTCAGTTTTCTGGGTTGAATAAATTTGCTCGCCATAATACTTGATGAAAAGTACCTATGTGTTGAATTCTGACAAGCAGCTCCTGAAGATGGAAACTTTGATAATATCACTACTGTGTTGTTCTTCAGATCAATGTTTTTGTAAAAGTGGACCTCTCGTATATCGTTTATACTTTTTAGGTACCTACTATGATACTATCCGAGAATATATCTTTCTCCTGCCTCTTCTATCTGCTTGCGTGAGGCATCCGGGTTATTTTAAACGTTTATTGTATCTTTCAACTCGGTCTTTTTACCAAACAGGAAAGACTAAACCTTTCCTTTGTTGTAGAATGCAGATGTAGTAGAATATATTCTTACGTGGTGGAGTCAGTCCCAGTAAAAGAACCAACAGATCAATGTCTTGCCCAACCACTACGACAATGTCTTTTCGACGTACTACATAACAATAACATATAACATCGACTTGCAAGATACAATAACTCCTGATGCCTAACGCGAGGAGGTAAAAAGGCAGGAGAAAAATATATTCTTGCATAGTATGGGGCTAAGCAAACCGAAAAAAGTATAATCGTGTTACAAAACATTTAGGTACTTCAACTTCACTTCTTGACCAACTCTCAATAACAATACGGTGTTATTATGAAAAGACCACCTTCTTCAGCTTATCAGCATTCAATGCATACTTTGATCAAGCTCTACAGTTGATACTGAAAACAATATCATGCAGCTGCAAAAATGGCTACAGAAAAATATGTGGATGTGTTAAAGGTGCAGCATTCCGTTGTTCCACCATATGCAGACATTGGGGCCTTAGTAGATTCGACAAACCTTAGAAGATAACAATGACGATACTGATTTGTTTTAGACAGGTAAGTACTACAGAAACGCATTTCTTGTCAAAATTTATAAATTATATTGTTTATTTTGTGTTAAATGTTGTATTTCTGCTAAGCGAGCATTTTTAGTACTCTTTGATGCTCCATAGCTTAAAAACTATAACTCGTATCAAAATGAAGGTTAATACTTATTTGTAGGTAATTTATTGACAAATAATTTAGTCCTTGACCATTTTGTCCTAGCTTGTATAGTTTTCCTGAAAATAGAGGAAATATGAAATTTGGGACCTTTATCAAGGGGGGGAGGGGTGAAGCGGCGGGTTGGGGGGGTGGGAGAGTTGTGTTCTATAATGTACTCACTTAGAGCTATAACACAGCAGCAACAAACTAAAATTATAAATTTTGCCGTTTCGCCCATACATTGAAATCTAGAATGAATACACTAAAAAGGATTTTCAAACTTATTAACCTGAGTTTGTAAAGATGAAATGTGAGTATTGCAAACACATCTCAACAAATTCGGAAATTTTAAACATTCTAGACAGGTTTATTGACACAAAGGCACTGCAATTACCACCAGTCATTTTTGAAGTTAATATTAACTTATATCCCATACTATACAACCCCATAACAACAAAACCCATATATAGCCCATATTTCAACTGTGATCGTGTTACGTCAAGTCAGCAATACAATCAAAGATACTGCGGCAGATAAATATCAGTGAGTGGCATCGTTTGTCAACTTTCGTCTCGAGCCATCAATTTGGGACTTGTGACCTCGTATATTTTCTGTTTATCACATATCAGAAAAGCATTATCCCTTTTTCTTTTTTCCCCCTATTAACTTCATTAAACTTTATACATATTACATTGGGACTTGAGTTTATTCCGCTACGATCACGTCTTCACTGCCTGTGACGGTGTCTTTGGGTTATCTAAAACTATTGTCTTATTTATCTACTTATATCTCCGCTAAACTGTGATTCCCACTATTTTATCTCTTTGTAAAACATTACATAATCGTAAATACTCTTATGCACTGGTATTGGCTCTGAATTTGGCTCATGGGATGCCTGAGCGATGTTGATCAAAAAAACATTTTGCTATGTTGATTTCAGTAGGGGCAATAGTTAAGCACCTCGAAGATGCTTGGCTGTTTTGCACCTTTCTATCAATCATTCTATTCATAAAAGGCGCTGACAGAAAGGTCACAGGAACGGCTAAACTAAAAACTAAACTCCAACGTCATCGTAGCGGTGACCGAGGGTATATCTGTGTAGTCTAGTATACATATACGAACACATACGACTCTCTGATGTCTACTATTACGTTAAAGAAGCAATCGCTTTACTAACTAAGCTGAAATAAGAAAGAAAGAAGAATAAAAGAAATGTTAAAGTATTGTTGTATCGTAGAACTAGATAGAACTATTGAAAAGTACTCAACACTCGGTGCATTAATGTTTCTATTGTCAATAGGATTTTAATATCGCAGTAAACGATTTTATTAACAGTTGAACAGGGATTTAACGCTACATACTGATAAATTATTAAGTCCATAAATTATGATTTTAAACGTACTTGAAAAGTTGTTTGATCGACACCCGTTTAATGTTGGGAGCACTTTCCAACTTTAAACCGCTTTGCCAACGCGTGAATTTCAATTTGCGAACGGCAGCGGGCGTTCGCGTTGTTGTAGTTGCGAGTTCGGGCGGATAAAACCGTGAACACATGCCGGGAACCATATGGAAAAGGTTTAATTCATACATTCGAATACAAGATGATGATATTGTGTCCACTAACTAGCATTGTGTAGTTTCTATAAAACCTTCCAGGGCAGCTTTAAGCGTCACGTCGTTCTAAATGTTTGTTGGAGATTGAAAGGCTCTATTGTAATATTTCTAGTATTTACTGTCAAAAACATTACACGTTTATAAAGTTCCTTAAACTTTGAAAATCAACAGGCTAAATTAAAATCTAAATGAAAAAGTTCTCTCAACGTTTACAGAAGTCACATATGAATGATGGGTTAAGTGTAAATAAAGCTTTATGAAATTAAGCTTGCTGATTCAGTGACGTCGCCAGCTGCAGTTGTTGTCGATGTTAATTGCATAGTCAGTAGCTACAGTAAACATTCACGTTGATGGTAGGTATATTTTACCAAATATGCAGATCTGGACTACGGAATCTGACCTACTTATTATGCTGAGAACAATGAGGTAAGAGACCTGATATTTAGGAGTTTAAAACTTTGGTGATTTTTTTACCTTGCTGTACCGACTCTTGATAAGTAAACGATAAATAGTTGAAAGGTTACGTCTGAACTACACTACTTTAGGTACACTTTCTATATGTTGCAAACGCCCAGAATGTGTACAATAAAAAGCAGTTCTACGATCAGCCATAGGTTAAAATTAATATACTTGGGGCTCCATTTAGTTCAACGAACAACAAAGTAACTTTACTGTTTCCGTTAGGTGCCACCCTTTTTATACGAAGACAAGAGTCTCACACGTATGTCATGAATTAATGATTAAGAAATAGGACAGAAATTTAAATTCCCGACAGAATTTCGAATGCAGCATCAACAAGCGTGGGATTCGTAATACTGGTATTTGCAGAGCAATCTCAATGGCGGCTCCGCGCATCACACGCCTGCAGCTCACACTGCCAACCGCGTCGCGGCGGGTGCTACAATTCAACTGTGAAATTTCCGAGCTAGCAAATTTCATTCTACCCGCACTACCAGCTAGGCACGGATTAATTGACTTGCCGAATCAGAGCTGGGTACACCTGTTCTCAGAATTAATCACAAACTTCCGTTTTGTTCTCTGTGCAACAGCCGTTTTATATGTAAATTTCCTCATTCATAAACTTATGTATTTGGCCGCCACGAACGCGACCGAAATGGTGTTTAGTATAAGGCTCGTAAATCCAAAATAACTTTGTCGGTGTGAAACTCTATTTACAGGTGCATAATAACATAGTTTTCAGAAAACGCGCTAAAAACAGACCCTTAATTTTAATTGCTTTCCTTAAACACAAATATCATATCATGAATAATTAAAGACAAATCAAAATATTAAAAATAAATATTAGATCACTTGCTTTGACCGCGAAGTAAGTAGCTAATGCATTTGTGTTATGTAAATCAGAAACAACGATGGTATGACTACACCCTGCTCACAGCTTGTATGTGACTGCTCTGTTTCAGAATACAGAGAGAGTGTTAGTAGGTACATAAATACAAGTCATCCAAAAAGAGGCAATGATGTATGTCTAAGTAGCTAATTAACTCCGACGGCGCCTGAATCGAGCCGCGGTCATTTATCACGCCCCGGAAAAGTTGCGTTTTTTGGTTGCGGATTTTCACCGATGACTCGTAGTTGACAAAAAGCGAACAACGACAAGCCGGAGACAATGAGCGGTAACTGTGCAGCTGAGTAGCAGACGCACCGCGCCCGTGGGAGAGAGGCATTGTTTACACGCCGCGTGTTGTTATACCCCGCCTCGACGCCGAGGTCAATTGCGAACCACACATCACGACGAACGACCCACAAATAAAATGTGGGTTAATGTCGGAAACCAGCTCAGATCACACCGCAAAAATATTTCTCACAAAAAAGTAAAACTACATTCCAGCGTGTTTTACAATGTGAATCACCTAAATGCTCGGACGTTCTCAAAACACAAATGCAATAATACATCGCTTGCTGTGCACTGATCACTGATAGAAAAAATCTTGTAATTTAAGTAACATGTGCGTAGAGACACGCTAACACCAGAGATCCTCACAGTCGTCTAAATTAATCACAAATGACAATCACTTGTAAGTTTTCACTATCGAAGTAATTTTGTGTGAGATCTAAAGTAATTGTGTGACGTTTAGATGGTAAACAATAACTTTATAGATATGTGAAGACTGACTGTGCGTAAATGTATTGCATTCATTCTACATGAAACTCTACGATCACTATTAAATAGCATATTTACTTTGCGAGTATGTCTACATATTAAATTGAAAACTTGAAACCCGTTTTCGAAATATGTTGCATATTAAAAGTTCACATGTACAAACAATATCAAGCACATGCTAGTAAACATTTTCAACCACTAAAACGATGCGAGAACGGATCCATTACAGTTTGCAATGGAAATTAATACCGGCAACTTGTGATGAGTTTGTGGTTCACTCCAGAGGCAAACACAGACAATTGTTTGCACGGAGCAGATAGCTTACTGAGTCTTGCTTCTGGTATACTTGCATGGCTAGACTACAGACAGGCTAATACTGCCAGACAGTTCCCTAAACTTGGAATATCCCACACAACAAATACTTGGTTGGCTATGACAAGCGTTCCTTTGTTTCAAAGCAATTGATGGATTCTACAAACTACACAAGAAACTTTACATCTTACCATTTCTGATTCTGGGAATTAAGACATAAACTGATGTAAGGTTCTTATAAAAAAGAAATCCTTAGGTTTCTTATAAGAAACGAAATGACTTTAGTCTGACTGACAACGTCATGATGAGGATGGCATTAATATCAAACATATTGGATGCGGCACAACACGAGATAGCGAGAGGGTTTAGCGAACCCGACTACCTGAGCAAGTGGCAGGCGACGCGACATTCATCTCAGTCACGTCGCACGCGAAGATAGATTAGCGGCCATCGGGGCATTAGCGAATAGCGCAATGCGAGATTGCGCCGAGTCTCGCTTAACTAAGAAATTCTTATAGCAATCACTCGAACATTTTTTTTTGCTACAGCACAGCTCAACTTTATAAGCCATGGTAACTTGGCCGGCTAGCGATTTGTTACGCTCAGATTAAGCGCACATTATGTTGTAGCGTCAGCTCAGCAACGGGGTATCAAAAGAAGTTGCGATGGATGGACGCATGGATGGAAATGAAAAATGCGGTTGCGCTGCAACTTTTCTAAGGTCCCAGTACTTTATCTTTATAACTATGTATTTATTAAATGTACCTAAAACCGCTCCACATTGCAAATCCGTTTTCATTCCGTTAAAATGATCGGCAAATGTAACTCCAAGAAACTGCGCCATGAATAATCACCTAATTGTTTGGTGCAACTGGCACAGTTTTAGCATAAACAATGAGAGTTTTTACCATAATCGTGGTCAAGCTATACCGTGGCGTGGTCGCGCGCCGTTCGGCATCGCGGTCGCACAGACGCGTGCGCAGCTTTTACGCGAATCTCCGGAACCATACACGCATCGCCGCACATGGATTGATTTTTAAATTAGTTCTAGAAGCCAGATATTATTTATAATTCAAGATAACTAAGTAACAAACCAATCACACAAGCAATAAGTGATAAAATTATTGAACGCGGTAACAAATATATGTTACTGAAAAAACCACTGGAAGAGCTTTCGTCTCGAACACACTTTTAGAGATACAATTTCCACAGTAACAATTTTACGTCGCGTATCATTGAAGCGAAACAAACATTAAGGAAGTTACTTAAGCGAAGTGCATATAAAATGGGTGAGATCCGGAGAAGCGCTCTACTTCCCGGCGAACGCGCGAACACCGGGGCGTAGCTCTACCTACAGGATCGCGCCCATTACCGCAACCGCTGCGTTACATAAGTGCATAAATAATGCACTTGCCACTCAATTGTTATTTTAGCTGCCAGGAGCTGTTTGTAGTAAACTTCATTCGGCACAATAAAAGTCATTATTTTGCACAGGTTTATTAATTAATTAAGTATTTCTTAATTGCCTTCACAGAGTTCAGTAGCTTTGGTGTAACTGAAGTGTTTATGGCCATAAATGTAATCACTATGAAAATAATCACATGTTTTATCCTATCCTATTAACATTATAAAGTTTGTGAGGATGGATGTATGGATGTATTTTTGTTAGTCCTCCACGCAAAAACCACTGGACGGATTTTGATGAAACTTGACAATAATATAGCTCATAAATCGAAATAATTTATGGAGGCAGTTTTCATTTTTGACGACTTTAACTATCTATGATAGATCAAACAAACGATTTAATGTAACAATTAATTCAGGGCATGATCAAAGCGGCGTATCGGTCGGGTGCGAAGTGCGGGTATTGTAGAGGTGACCAGTCTATCCCACCGCGCACAAGTAATGCTTATTCTATTGGCCACTTCTACTCCATTGGCTACCTTAGACTAACAAGATATATATCTTAAAGTATCTTTATAGCTTAATAGTCTAACAGAACGACCAGCCAAATCAATAAATTATTTCACGCACTGAATCTTTGGACCGCTTAACTTAGAAGCTGATTTTAAATTCAATGTGTGTACAGGAACAATAGATCAAGCTACACACTGGGATCTGAGGGGTGTATTTGTAACAAATATCAGTCTAAAGTACTAACAACTGCACATTCACTAAGTATCCATTTTCTCTGCGCTAACGATGTACACGATGTTGATACCTATTTAAATAGAAACTAGATAATCTCTCATGTAAATTAAGTGAAATAATGGGTTATTTTATTAATTTGATCACATAAGCAAAATATAACAAAATCCGATCTAATATTTGTTTCATGAAATACGTCACTCATGCACGAACAGATTTTATTGTGATTGGTCAAACATCAATTAGTTCTATTATGATTAATTTATACATCAGTAAAAATATGATATCATGAAAATAAATCAATTAACCTATATGCATGTTCCTCTATGTTGTGAGAATTCATTGAACATTAGGAACTGTTAAATTGCTAGGATCTGTATTTTAATATTCAACCGCGGCGCTGTAAGGTATTAAAAATCAACAAGCAGGCACGGAACACCGTTACTCCGAAATCCGTCAACGAAATTGAAATGAATAAATAAAATTAATAATTGGATTCCATCGGTGAGCCGCTCGTTACGGGCCCAACGCTCGTTGCCTATCAACGCCGAGTGGAGATGAGTTTTCAATTTTACATTGTCATACCGTGTAAGCTTTTATCGGTTTTTGAACATCAAAATAGTATAAAGAACGGGTAAAATAGCTAACTTTTTAAATTTTCTGGGTCTGAAATTAATTGATAGATACTTATTTGTTGTGCAATCCATTGTACTCGATGGCTTATCGAGTATTTTTCTCCGATGCAGTTATGAAACGGTAGTAGAGCTTTGTTAGTGGCGACCGTACGCGCAAGTTGCGCAAGTAATGCGCCCTAGCGGTAAAGCGAGCCCTGTCGCTCCGGCTGCGCAGGCGCCGGTACTCATCGGGCCCCGGCGCGTGCCACTAACGGCACTGTGAGTCGAAAACCAAACGGTCGTAAACAATTAATTGCACCAAGAAGCAATGATACACTATCGCTGAATCATCAGAATTACTCATAATTAATTGATTGCAATCAAAATTAAAGTTACTTGATTGACAGCTAGAACTAATTTCTTGATATCTATCAAGCAACCTCCAAAATGGGGTAAGACCTAGGCTTGAGGGGCATAATACTTTGAAAGGACACATAAAAATGTTAAAACTAAATCAAGTCAACGAGCTCGATTTAAAACACACACATCATGTGTGTGACATCACACACAGTGACATTAACGAAGACCTTTCACAATCGCCACACTTCACCAACACCTCATCATTCTTCTATTAGTTCCGATTCTTTGCCCCGTAGTTCAGAATTTCACATGATCAGCAAAAATCTCAATCAATAACACATTTCGCATGTGTAATAATTTGTATCAATCAATCAAGTAAAAGGTCTTGATTGTAAAGAATTAAGGTAGATAAAGAAGAAATAAGGTTAGTAGGGCGTCAGGCTATACGGATACGGATGAAATGGCTTGAACCGCTACGGCGCTGGGTCAGCCAGCTTTGTCACCGCACGTAACGGACCCTGATCGCCTCGCATCAAATGCACATAAGCTCCTTCATTACCTTACCTACCACTTTCCATTTAATGATCTCTATCGGCTCTACATCGTCAACCAAACCGCAAATTGCACTCCACATATAAAAGAAACTAGAAACGAGTTCGTTAAAGTCAAACAACAGCATTCGGCCAATTTGTGAAAACAGAAAGTATGCCTAGAAGAGTGTTTCAATAAAAATGTTTCTTTTAAAGCCTACTCGTAGATTTTTTTTTTTTTACTCGTAGAAAACTTAGACTAACATGATAAAAAATATTAATCAATTAGCGAAAAATTAGTGAAAGTAGTAGAAGTGGAAGATTTCGGTAACTTTACGAGTACTTACACCGGCCATAATCATTATTTTTTGATAGATTTGATTTATGGTTAGCTAAGTAAACTTTTCTTTAATCACATACTAAATACCACCAAAACATGGTACAAACGGATCGATAACGATGACGTCTAAACATAGAAGCAGCAGTCACACGATACGGCTCGGTGTTTGATCGCGATAGCCGAAGCCGTCTCTGGCCGCTGCGCAAGCCACCAGCTTAATAGGATCCTAAGCAAACACAGTTACTCGGCTATTTTCCTACCGAGCTGGTTGCGTATTATTACAAATCCGTATACGCCGCTTTTGTTAGTCATATTTGTTTACTCTAATTGGTGCCACGCAAAAACAAGTATCAGATATTATCACAAAATACATACGCATTCACGGTCATACGCATTTAAAACATGTATTTTTATTTAAATCCATTGGCAAGCTTTCCGTTACACCCTCTAAACTATTCAAAAATAAAAATAATCATACAGGTACGGTACCCAATATTAAAGGGAAATTTATGAAGCATTTTGTCGTAGAAAATGCAAAACAAAAATGGAGATGCGGCCTGGTCAAACAAGATTTAGGCAAAACTGGGACACACATACCGCACGGACGGGACCGCGGCGACCGACATATCAAGCCAGTTAGATCACCGCGACCGCAGTGGCCAACTTGTTTAACCACATCTATAATCACTACATAGATATCTGCAATCACCGCAACCGAACTAATCATAAACAATACGTGAGAAAGTAAGTGCCACTTCACGGTCGTAAAACAGATGACGATTGTTAACTATCAGACTTTGACACAAATGGAACTGCGTTGAAGCTGTTTAGAACCGGAAAGGATCATTTGTGTATTCTTATTCTTAAAGAACGAAAGAATAGAAAACAAAACCTCGAGCCAAAGAAAGGATGAGATCGATACTATGACTAATAAAGAGGTCGTGCAAAAGCTTTGAGTCACACACTTTCTCCAAGGTCTGACAAATTAAGTTCGTGAATAAATCCAAATTGAACCTTTGTCTGACTGAATGATTTCAAACCTAACATGAAAGAACTAAATAAACAATGTTTTTGAAAGTAGCGACAGTGTAAATGTTATTTTGAAATACTCAAATCAAATCTGTCTAGGGATATTTTAGATTTACTCAATTAAATCAAAACAAAAATATGTACAACATGTATGTATTTTTAAAAATCCATTTATCAGAAATTTATACAAAATATCCCTGGACGGTGTTGATGTGTGTAAATGACTGGTATGGTGGTAACGTAATTAATCAGCAGAAGATATTTAGAGCTGACTAACGCAGAATATGCTCAATAATAACGACTTTAGAAAAGAAATCGGCCTTCCTCACTATCTCCTCTTAAATAAAAGGATTTACATTATATAGTATCTCTATAGTATCTCTAAATAAACAAAACATACTTACATTTTAGATGAAGTCAAAGTGGATAGCCGACCGGATTGGATCAATCATCCCCGTTACAAGTTTAGATTCAGCGAAACTTTAGACGGGAATCCAATTGTGGAGTCGCAAGTTTGCACGTTCTAGAGACGTTGCCGCCAAGAGCGTGAAACTTTAATGGCGCCGGTACATCATGAAGAGGCTCTCGATAAATTTAAACAGGACCCGCAATAAAAGAGCTGCGAATTGCACCAAAATAGCTGCCATAAATAAATAATAATGTTACGAAGTAAATTGGCTTCAAAGGCACATTCTAACTTAACGCTTTGATGAAGCGCTAACATCCATTGACAGTACCGTACAAGGAATGTTCCCGATGTCTATGAGGTATAGTAGTTCGATTCGCTTCTTTTTCATTGTTTCGGTACGTAACACAGTTCTCAACAAGTGTGAAAAGTTGAGTTAGCATCGTCACATAGTGTCTCTCGTAGAAACAACTACCATACGCTTTCTTAACATACCGCCACTACTTGGAGCAGAAAATCACATGAGTTTACACAAACATCGTCACTTTCCACTTAGCGATATGACTAGCACGGAAATATCTAAGTACATAAGAAGGGGCTTAAAAACCAAGTCGTACACTATGTAAATTCGTTAGTACGGTAAAGCATAGAGTGCCTTTCACGTAAGGCATTAGATTCCTGCCGAATTTTTGAAAAAGTATTGAAGCGGAAATAGCTGGGCACTAGCTAAACGTAAATTAAAATACAAATATTTTACCAATATCATCATTCTTTTATATTCATTTCAGCAAAAACAAATAAATACAGTCATTATTAAGTGGTGAGATAAGAATTGTTGATAAATATTAAACGAACCGAGACACTTTCTTTAAATTGACGTAATATGGAAAAACTTACCTAATAATTCGATTTTAAAAAGATTCATAATAACTTTCACTTACTGCAAAGTTCGAAAGTCCATAATGAATTCCGGTTTAATAAAAAATTTAAAACTCATATATCATTTTCCAACTGGATCATGGTTAGGTAAGAGAGTATTGGCTTTATGCTTCATCATAGTGAGTTCTACGCGTATCTACCAGGAATTATGGATACAGGTATATCCCACTTTAGTTATGTAGAAATCCGGTTTTGTACTAACTGATTATAATATTTTAAGTAACGTTACTCTATTAGCATAAAAATATAAAACTGGTGCATGCGTATAAATAATAATAATGGAGCGTATAAATAGGTGATCCATTATCGAGATGCAAAATCTGACGTTGCATTAATCAAGTTTGTACGGCGGGCGGGCAATATTCGCGGTCCGAGAGTTTTTGCCTTGTTTTATTGCGGCGACCGCTCCCGATCCTTTGATTTATAGCTATAGAGGCCAAATACTAAACTACGATCATATGGAACTAAGTTATGGCACTGATACATGGCGGCTGAAAGCGATGCACAGCAAGAAACTGTTGTCTGAGTCTTGGAAATTATTGTCAACCGATTGTCAATATATCTATGTTAGAAGGAAGCGAATTATTCAGTATTTAACGTTGCGTAGACATCAATGCTGCAGAGGCGACCAGCGTGCACAAGATATTTCAGTAATTGATTAGAATTCTCTCATACCGGCGATTGCATACAAATCGCACGAAACCAGTCGCGCGCGGCTGCTCAACCACTCTTAACTCTCCCTTTAATACAATATGCGAATATATTAAGAGATTCCGATTTTTTTAAGCTCTCTTCATCTACGTAGATGTGAATATGACTAGACGAAATTTTCCGGTTTGAATGCATTACGACTAACGACTAGCTAGGCCATATCATATTAAGTATTTTGGCAACCTCTACTAATGTTACATGCGAGCCAAGTCAACTTTGTTCCTCCAAAATATACCTACAAAAACGGAAAGGTTGATATATCAACTATTACTACTCGTCACATTGCACCAATAAAGGCCGCACAATGTTACGTGTTAGTCAAAAAAGAAAACAAAATACAATATCCAAAAAAATATTCCTAAATTATGTCGATGAGCTGACTCTCGATATGGGATTTTAAAAGCAGTCGTTCACGTGTTTATTGATTCCCTACTAGTTCGTGCATTTAGCAATCCTCGGACGTGCTCGGAATAGTCGGAATGGGTGGGTTGGGCGCACGTCGCACGCGCGTGCATGCACGTGCGCGCGCGGCCGGCATCCAGCTTGCGCCGTGAATACCGACCAATAGTGCTGTGAGATAGATTACGATTGATTATCGATTAAATAGTTATGCAGCATTGCGCAATTAATCAACATAAAATAATTTGATAGTATCGGCTATCCTACGGCTTCATGCCGAAGGCAATTAAAACTATCAAGTAGCTAGATCTGATGAATCTAAATTGCGTATTCAGCATAACAATCCATGAATGAGATATAGATGAATTCGTTGTTCGTGTAATAAAGGTTAACCGCAATATAAAAATAGGAAAGAATAGAACAGAAGCTCAAATATGAAATAGTGTATCTTTATGTGCGACGAAGATAATTGCAAAATAGAGATTATGGTTCGTAGATCATTCATATTCTAAACGTTCAGTTAATCGATAAGTAAGCCACCGATGTTTGTCAACACTACCTACCAGCTGCACTCAGTTTCCGAAGCTCCGCGCGCTCCACCGGCCACGCGAGATATTCCAATATGTCGACTAAATTGTCGGCACTCAAATATCTTAAAACTTAATCCTCAACTGCAAGGAAGTGTTTCGGTAATCCTAGCTAAGAGCTTGCCAACTTCGCTTAATCACGTTTATAATGTTATGCTCCGCCGCTGCACTTTCAGATAGCGTTGACTGTAGGACTGAGGGTAGGAAGGGTAGTAGCATATGTATCTATTTTAATACCAGTAAATTGAAGTATAGGGGTCAAAAGAGTGCAAATTCATTTTGAGATTGACATAATAAGAGCAAAAGCTCGCTACACTTGTGAAAACAACTTTTGTAATATCTAGGTATTTACCGAGTTCACTGTTTGCTAGAGCGTTTGAGAGCTTGACAAACCTAATATTGGAAGATAAGATTTTAAGCGAAACTACTATCGGGTTTTGTATGCATTACTCATACAATTATGAAAGCTAAAAAGGGGACGATGAGAGAGTGGCTAAAGGCACAATTGAAACAAGATTGCTTGCGGTCTAAACAAATTATAACTAACACGATAAACAATTTAGGAGGCTTCGCGACTTGTCAGTTGAGCAACATTTGTTTACTTGAGTCTTTTAAGTTTGAGAAGTGGTCGCTCCGTCACAATATAATGTTTTCTGGGTATTATTAAAGAGCTTAATAACCTAATAAGCAACTTTATCTCTCTCATAAACATAAAAAAATGCGACATTTGACTAGCATCACAAAGTAATAACCAAAACATATGATTCATATCTATCAGCAAATCTCGCAATCAATTCACAAAATATCTGGAATTGCATTTTATTTGTAAAACTTTCTGTGGTTATGCCATCGCATATTATAAGCTTATCCAAGATCGTTAATGTAAATTAAGAGGCATTATTTCCTTCTTCAGGCCTACGAAGCAGTATTACGTGTAATTGCACTTTCATTCTAGAAATGGTCATGTAAAGTAACTTTTAAACAATAAATATGACTTTTGACCGTTTTATGTTTGCTCAGGTAATTAATGCGCGTAATAAGTTTGATAGGCGACCAAGGGTGTAGAAAACAGAGTTCGGCGGAATGGAAAACAACTAAGTTTGATCCTACATCGCATTATGATCAATTATAAAACTAGTATTACATGCAATTAAGTCATCAATTGCACAACCGGTGCCGGTGGGCAGTTCACGGCGAAAAAATCTTCCGCACGTTCGGCGGTGCGCGTGAGCAGCGTGCGGTAACCGATACTAATCATTCTGCACGTAAACACACGTATCCCGTGTGCCAGTAGAATATGCCTATAAATCATAATTATTTAAGCAATATTTACTGCTATTGTTTTATGGGCTTCCACTTCTAGTAGTTAATGTAATTAAATTCATCCAGTAAATAAGTTAGAACTTACTCGTATCGAGAAGAAAGCAAACGTCAGTTTATACTGCCGTACTTATTCCCAAAAGGCTCGTGAATTTATAACGAAATCGACAGTCGCAAATTAATATTAAGTTAGATCAGTAATAACAAATCATGACGACGCAAACCCCAAAATGTTAAACCTTTTGAATTATTTGACACGAACAATGTTATATTAAAGCGATATCCGCCTAAATATTCAGTTATTAATTAGGGGCAAAGGCCGCGAGAAAGTGAAACAGAAAATGTTGAGATGTGGCCTGCGCTTCTTCGCGGCCTCCGGTACCGTTACAACGAAATCGGATGACTGTTACTACTGCAAATGTGTCAGTGTTACGTTCCTACGCTATCTTGTAGTCGTAAACGAAACAAATGCGTCATGTGAACGATACAACTCGTTGCCACCATCAGGTGCAAATTAAATGTCTAATCCTATCCAGAACCAGCTTTTTGGAATTTTATAGTCTGGAGATAAATACTCGCACGTAGATAAAGAAAACCGCAGAAGAAACCAGATAAGGGCAAATGATTGTTTTTTTTAATAAAAGGATCCATAAATAGGTCCAACCTATTTCAAAATACTTCTAAGCTGAAATAACATTATCAGTTCTCTGTAAACCACTCTGAAACTCGATGCCACTGTTTACACCATCGATTATTTTTAGACATCGACAAACGTTTGCTATCTGTCGTGCCGTCGCAAATGTTTACTTGATTATGAACGGTGTTGTACATTTTCAGGATGAATAGTAACAGAACTGTGTCTTGGTTTACTTTGTTATTGTTAAACGGTGCAATTTCGCAGTTCGGTTCGGAATCGAGCTCGCGGCACGGTTGGGTTGACAGCGGACGGCCATTACGACGCTATTACGGGCGCAGGGAAAGCCTGAGTTTTCCGGGCTACTAGCCCATGGCCGACACGCTGCACTTCACCTCGCCCTCCCTGCACGCCTTGATTGCCTCTTTCTTACTTGTTCTTTGTTACTTTTACCTATTTAAATGTCGTTGTAGATAACTACTTACTTTCAGTCTAAAACTTTTGCACTTTATTATTTTCGTTTAGGTAGTAAAAACAGTCCTCAATAACAGCTAAAGGACGTCCACTGCCAAACATAGGCTATTATCCCCACGATTTTCATAACGACCGGTCGCAAGCGATCTGCATCCAGTAAAAACATTTATTGAATTAAATAGAACCAATTTACATATAATTTCTTCAGAAGTGGTCACCTTCTACTTGAGACAACTAAGGTTACCTATATTGATATTTATTTCCATTACTTTTCAGGGCTCCCGACCTCGCACACGACCTCGATCATGGTTCCCGATGGTTCTTTTCCCCCTGCTGGTAAGCGGAGCGCTGGCACAATGTCCGTGGGACGGCGCGCCGGCGCTGCATGCGGCTTGCGTCTGCGCACTCAATCTGGCCAGAGAACTATCCGTTCAGTGTGATCAAGTAATAATTAAACTATACATTTTTCCTTATTTTCTTGTATTATGATTGTAACCAGTTATTATTTCAAAATTATCTCATTCCAGGTGGATTTCTTGGCCCTTTTAGCAGCATTAAACACGAGTGCACGAGGAACAGCAATCGATCTTCTCTATGTCAATAATTCAACAATACCAGTCCTCAGAAATGAAATGTTCACCAATCTCAAGATACACAATCTTCAAATATCAGGCTGTAAAATCAGGAGAATAGAAGAAGATGCGTTCAAAGGTCAAGGGCCATATCTAAAGAATTTGAACTTGCAAGACAACGAATTATCCGAAGTGCCAGTCAAAGCTCTGAAGATACTGACCAATCTCTCTTTACTGGATATATCAAAGAACCTTTTGACTCACATAGAAAATCATTCATTTATCACACTTCGTAAATTGACAACGCTCAAGGTATCAGACAATAATATAACTTTAGCTTCCCACGCGCTCACAGGTCTGGAGAGTTCATTAAAAAACTTAAATCTTAAAGGCACCAAACAAAAGGTGGTTCCAGAATGTATACGAGGTCTGCGAAGTTTAGCATTCCTGGATTTGTCACAAAACAGCATTAGAGAATTGCCGGGCCCTGATGGTAGCCGCACCTTTGAAGGACTGGAGTCACTAACGGCACTCAACTTGGAAAGAAATCTAATCGTGAACTTAAGAGAAGATGCTTTTTCAGGTATTAAAACGACACTGAGTTCGTTAAGTCTTCTCAATAACTTATTACCTGAATTTCCTACCGCAGCCATTGGGACTCTATCTGATTTAAGGGTTTTAGACATTGGATTTAATTTACTTAACAGACTACCTGTAGATGCTTTCTTGAAAAATCCTGCAATTACATTGTTAGCATTGGATGGAAACCCGTTGCCAACAGTTCCTGTCGAAGCCTTTGCCCATCTCAATCAAACACTACGTGGCTTAAGCCTGGGTGGAAGGTTTTTAAACTGCGATTGTCGTCTACGTTGGATTATCGAATGGATACGTACTGGAGAACTACAAGTAACGTCACGAGAGAGAAATCCACAGTTCTGTGGCAACCCTCCACATTTCAGGGATCGTGGATTTTACAGTTTCGAGCCCAGCGAGTTAGTGTGTGACCATGAAACTACTACTTCATCGGAAAAATATACGTCGACAAAAAAAGAAAGTAATGACGACAAGACTACTTCAACTACCGTAACATCTTCAACCACTTCCAATACCCGGGATGGTATTATTAATGCTACAGCATCTTCCACCATGTCATCAACAACTTCTGACGCGGAAACTTCAAGTAAAAGTACGACGACAACCTCTACTAGCACCTCTCGCCCGAACCGCATTCCGCCTGTGAGGCCCGCTTCGCCGACCTGGCGCCATGCTCCTAATCAACGCCCTCCTTTAGTTATGAATTTCCCTCAGCAAAAACCTAAAATCGATGACTCGAATGAAGTTATCGTCAAGAATGCTTACAGACAAGATAACTCTGTCATCATACAGTGGGATTCTGACGTAGCGAATATACTCGGATTCCGTGTAGTCTATCGACTTTTTGGAGATAAAAGCTTCAAACAAGGTCCACCTTTGGAGGCCAGCGAAAGAGAATTCAAAATAAAAAACGTTCCATCTCAGGTAAAATCTAATAACTACTCATAAGTTACATGTACAAAGTGTGTAAAATTTTCAATGATTTACTTTTATCTTTTTCTATGTTACAGGAATGTATCGTGGTCTGCGTCATCTCCCTTGAGGAGGTACACGTAAGTCCAGAGACAGTGCCGTACTCGCAATGTCGAGAAGTACGCACGGTTTCAGCCGCAGCCTCTAACATGGACAAGATCACGATAGCGGCCAGTGCCGCGATTTGCGGCACTATTGTCGTAGCTGTGCTCGTCTTCGCGGCAGCGTCTCGTCGCCGGTCACGGACCGTTCACCGGCTACATACTCAAGCTTCTGAAAAACTGCCGAACCCATGCTGCGGCGGCCTCACCGGTACACCGAGCCCGAGCGGCCCGCTTTCTTCACTAGCGACACTTGGCGCCTTCGGAAAGCAACGTGAGTGGGATCAAGTGTCGGCTTATAGCTCACGTTCGATCCCGCGCGCACGCACCTTCACCGAACCAACTCACCCTGATCCTCTTCCGGGCCGGCCGGGCCGTACTCGCTCTCTCGCCGATGGCCAATCGCAGCATAGCTATTCTCAATCCGGCCGTTATGGAGCTCCTGGTTATCCAGGCAGTCTTTTAGGATCGAGAACTGGTGAGTGATCAAATGAACTCTCGTGCAAGTGTAAATCAATTGAACATTCTTGTACAAAATTAAAACTTTACCGTTAGGTAAGCGTAGCGCATTACTGACTATAGTTTCCTCTTTCTAGATCTTCGACAATCTCGTCAATCGTTAGGAGCAGCATCAGAAAGGGCATCTCGCTTATCATTGAGCGGTGCAGCCGGCGGAGCCACCGGAGGCACGGCGGGCTCGCGACGACGTCCGCGTTCCCGTTCGCGGCCCGCGAGCCGATACAGCGTCGGCTCTCTCGGCATGGGCTACTGCGACACTTCGGACAACTGGACCGACCATGACATGGATATTTATATGGCGCGAAACCCTACGACACGGGGCGGCCTGGTGCCGTTATAGCGCGCGAGAAGCAGGGCGCGGAGGGAAGTGACATCGCGCGGGCGCTGCTCGCCGTCGTGGAGAGACAAGACGGCCTGCACCTCGTCGTGTGCACGTGAGCCTCGGCCGCGGGCGCACTCGCATCATCACTACCACCGGTCCAATCGAGAAAAGCCCGAAAGACATAGCAATAATTCAGTGTCTGGCAGTGGAGCCAACCAACATAATGTCCAAATACAGTAGATTGAGCCTTCAATAAGCTGAAGTTATGTTACCGCTAAGAAATTATGGTAATACACACGTAAATGTAGTGAAGACTGATGAATTTATGCTTCCAGAAGTGGCTGAAACATACTTCACATTATATTATTCTGATGGCCCTCAATTAGGGCGTATTCTTACTGGTGTTTCGTTTGCACGCTTATTATGTATATTCGTAATTGAATGCTAGTCACGATTACATAATAATTTTCAACCAATATTCAACCAAAACATTCCACCATTTTTTTTTTTCGATAATTGTCTGTCACTAACAGAATAGGTAGTAGATATGGTTCATGCACATTTTTTTCTTCATATAAATGTTGAATTCTTGTGAGTATGTACTAAATATACTTCGGTAAATAATGTTTATTATGTATTTAAATGGAAATAAGATAATTTAAGACTGTAAATATTAGATAAGTTAAAATAACATTATGTTTAAGAAACGAAGATCTGTTAAATATAAATAAAATTAACAAACATATGATTTAAGAAAAGCGCAATCCAAAATGGTGCTATTTTTCAAAATATAGGAGGATGTAGCTATTTAAAAGTAAGAAAACAAAATCATAGTTATTATAAAATCTTCCATCATTGACTTATTTAATTACAGTGAATTGAAGAATATTTTTGTACTCACCTCATAGATCCAAAATAAATTAAAAATATATTGCATGGTTGTTTTTCTTCTAAGGAGTCCCTTGATGCATGCTTGGATCCAGTAAGAGACAGCACTAATAGCAAACCTATAGACCAATGAAAATAAAGAAAGAAATACAATACATACCCCGGTACCAAAATTCTGTGTTCCCACCGGTACTGCAGCTCCTGTGTGAACTCGTACCACAGGTGCGCTAGGTAGGGCAGCCCGCCCGCGTCGTGCAGCCGCGCCGCCGCCACCGACAGCCGCCACACCAGACCACCTTCCGGACTTGTCTTTACATAATTGCAAAGTTTGGCTTCACCGGCATCCGGCTGAAAATATCGAAACAGTAATAAGTTTCAGATATTACTTATTTTAAACAAGATAGGGATAGACCTTATATATATGTTTATGTATTATTTATTATACATTTATAGCCTTTACCTTAAACTCGACCTCCAAATTCGTAGAATAATTGAATGTGTCATCTTCAACAGCATCGGGAAATATGTAATATAGCAATGGCATTAACAAGTCATCAGCTATTGGCCCCTTAAATTCAGAAACAGTACTTCCATGGCCCATAGCCGCTTTCACAAGCTTGGAAATGGTAATAGGTGCTTCAGTTATTTTTTGCAATGGATTCACAAGTCCTAAGCTCCTGCTTAAGCCAAGCGTGTCCATGAGCAAATTGTTGTTGTCTAACAAATCCATTACTTTGCCTATTGTTTCTGATAACTGGCAATTTATGTTATCCCTCATTTTCAAGGTGACAGTCCACAGGGGTGCCATTATTGGATCAATATCAGAAAAGGTTGATGAATCAACAATTGCACTCTCACGAAATTTAGGCCAAATGGCATTCAGAAGCACACTATTTATAGGGTTCTTTTCTGATCCAAATGGAAGTTCTATCAACTTCTTAACATCAAAACCATCAATTGATAAAAACTCGTTGGAATGTGTTGTCTTCTTCCATATAAATGCTTCAGAGTCTTTTAATTCATATGAAAACTTTGTGGATACTACAACTGCATCAAGTGCAACTGGAGAACCAATTTTAGACTTAAACAAGCTAACTAGACCGCTCAAATGAGAGCACTGATTTGATATTCTTTTTAAGTGAATAGTGTCAAAGCTACTTTTGTGTTCATTGTCTTCATAAAACCCTAGATAATTTTGCTGAAAATGTTCTCTTATCTTAACGAATATGGGTACTCCACAATCCACATTTGCGAAGGCAATATTAATTGAACTCATTACTATTTTTATTATGCTTCCATCTACAAGTGGAAACTCCGGACACATCATCAAATAACGTTTTAGGCCGTACCAGCTAGACACAGGGAATGGGCTGCCATCGTCTTCATCCATAAAATGTGAAGTGGCATCCCAGATACCATTTTGCAATTCACTGTGTAAATACTTTTCATCCGACTCTACTATAACATCGCCATTTGTGAGAGGTTCTAACGCATGGTAGGACAGTTTGAATTTCAATCCTTGGAATGAAATCTCCTCAGCCTTGCTCATCCATTTGTTAGTGAATTGCTTATGTTTAGGTATTTTGGGTTTTGGTAATCGCCATTCGTTCAGAATCTCCTCTATTCTGGCAATAAATACTTCCCACTCTGATACAGTTGTAAAATCTTGGTGATAAATATCGTACTCGTCTATTTCTTCATTCATTTTGTATTCTAATTTAATTATTTAAAATAACAAAGAAAGAAACAAACAGAACGAAGTCGAACAGCTGGCCACTGACAGCTTGCTGACGTGATTGATGTCACTGTCAGTTTGACATTGACAACTTTTTTTTATAAACTACTAAGTGACATTTGTTGTTTATTCTACAACGAACGAGAAAGGGCAGTGGACAATGGTACACCGTCGTACATAAGATTCTCACTAAAACTTTTTTAGCGCTCGGTGTCATAATTTGTGAAGTCTACGAACGATTTCGAGAAACGTTTTCGATACGATTTACGTGACAGAAAATTAATTATAAATCAGATTAATATTGTTTTTTTGCTGAACGAGACTATAATGTTGTCTGTCACTACTATTCAATGTAATTAAGTGAGTATTTCAAGCACAGATTAGTATAGATAGTGCCATCCACGAAGGCGCGCCCCTCCACTCGTCCAAATCGTTTATTATAGTACATGCAAAGAGGATAGAACCACTAGTACATGTATGCAAGCTTTTTCCCAAATTTTCCAACATTTGAATTGAATTTCGAACATCATAATGACTTATGAATGACAAGCACTCTGCAAAAAATACACTCAAAGGGAAATATGTTCAACTTAGATATAGTTTTAAGAGACATACTCTTACTAATCTGTGGTTTTAAGTGGGTATGGTTAGCTACTAGACGAGTAATATTTTTTTAAAAATTGCACCAGTAACATTTTTATTATTGACGTAATCGAAATATATAAGGTCACCTCGTTTTAAGTGATAATATTTTAACAGAGTATCTATCTATATCATAGAATTTTTTTTTTTTTTTTTTTTTTTTTTTTTTTATTTTTTTTTTTATAAAATAAGACCCAAGCATTTTTTTTTTAAAAATCTGTCCCATTTTCATTTTAATTTTTCCTAACAAAAAAAATAATTATTAAAAATAGCACCCTGTCTTGTCTACTCTCAGAGATCCCCACACGCGACATCGCCTTTCGTCTCTTTCATTTAATGCCTATTTCATTCATTCATGTGGCGCGCCGGTGCAATGACCGCGAGCGGGAGGGGGGCACCGCGGCGCGCCTATTTTTTAGACCCCCCACATCAGTAGACTGCATTCGATTACTTACCTTTATCAAAGTTTCTCAGTGTACCTACAAACTAATTGTTACTGCAATCAGATCCCTAAACACTAGGACTAAGTCACTAAACACTAACAGCTGATTAGGTACCTAGGATAAACTGAGACATAAACTCAACTTAAGTAGGTATGTGTTCATTCATCGTAGGCATAAAATACTAGGTATGATGAACTGAAAGTAGTACCTAATTATGTAGTTTTTATTTAATAAATTCCTGCTGATAATAACAAAGCTTATGTGAGAGTAAACTTTTAAAAATAATACATACCTAAACTATTAAAAATTAATGACCTAACTGCGTTCAATCTCACAAAATCTACGTTAAACAGATGTTTTTAGTTTTACCTACTAACTACTGATTCGCTTTGATTCAGTGAATATGCACTAAAAATTGCGTAAGTAAATAAAACACAGTTTCGTTTTAAGTTTTATTTATTAGGTACCGTAGTACCGTAAAAAACATAACATCAGGCACACGCAACGCAACGCGATTACATCCTAGAATCAGCTAGAAACTTACCTAAATCTTTATTTGTTTTAACTTTCATTCATTGCACTTGCTCAGTTTTTGTACAGATAGGTATGTGAATACAAATCTTATTTCACGATTATGTAAATTAAAACTAGGATTCTATTATTTATTTTTACATTGGTTTTGAAATAATAATACTCGTACATCTTTAGTTATCGGCCGCGATAACATTTAACATGAAAAAATAACGACGTGAGAGATTTTTTACAGTCAAAACAAGTGCCTATTTTTCACAATAACTTCTTATTTTACGATTGCCGAAGCAAGCACTAGCCAGCCAATGACCAATCTAGCTATCACGACACGAGCACTGGATTTATTACAGTGGACATCATGGGTTTCACTGTTCATTCACACACTAAATCTTTGCTGGAAATGAAGGCGAATAACTGCAGCATTGTGTTGTGCACGTTATCCCTGCCGTGTTAACGTGTAATTGCGCAGTAGTCAACGGGAGGACTCGAGCTCGAGCTGCTCGACCTTCGGCGCGTAGTCCGCGCCCGCAGCAAATCTTAGACCCTCATGTGATAAAGGTGGAGGCCTTCGTTGTGCAGAAACCGCCATATCCAGCGTCTGTGGGCGGTGTTTGGTACTAGGTGCCGGTGAAAACAATCCAGCACGTCGTTCTCGAAGTGCCACGTCGAGGCGCGGCGCGGCGCGGCGGGAAGCTTCTTGATGTCGGTCGCCCGGCCCGGGCTCCGCACGACGCACGGCGCACGGCGCACGTCAGGACGCGCGCGCAAACAACTCAATCGAACATTTTTGGCAGACTGACTCGCGCGCGCGTCGGTCGCGCGGCGAGCGTGCGGGGGGGCGGGTGCGGGGGAGCGGCCGCGACACGTGTAGGCAACGCGGCGGCGATTGGCGGCGCGTTTGACATTGCCTACAAAGACCGAGAGCGCCGCTCAGCAACACGCGACACGGGGTGTTTTATTTTAGTATTTTTTCTACATGTTTAGAGGTCATTTTCTCGAAAACTAGCGTATAAAAATATTTTTTTTACTTACAAAAAATGTTTCATTTATTTTGCTGAATCTGCCCTTAAAATATTATCACTTAAAACGAGGTGACCTTATATAAGAACGTTTTATAACATTAAAAAAATATATTTAAAAGTGTCTTTATAAGAGAAATATAGGTGCACCGGGACTTCATACGCGTGAATTGTTTTTTCTTCGTACACGTAAGTCCTAGCGTAATGTTTAATAGCCTTCCCCGATAAAGTACATCCCGGTAATATTATAAGTACCACATGGTTTTTATTATTTAAAATTGATTTTGGTGTTTAAGTAACCATTATAATTCTTTAAGTAAATTTAACAATGACAGAAGATTATACCAGGTTTATTTTTTAGTACAACACATTGGGCTTTCCTTGACATTTTAAAAATAATTTAAGTAGAGCCACTTTCGTGACGAGCCTGAATTTTTGAAAGACGGCCGGCTCGCAACTGACACGCGTGTCACCGTGTCACGTGTCACGTGTTCCTCAATCAAAAAAAGAGTGGGGCGCGCCTTCGTGGATGGCACTATCTATAAGAGTATGTCTAATTTCAAGTGTCTACCTGTTTCCGTTCTTGATATCGACATATATAGGGCAAAAATATCACGCTTGTTGTCTTTCAATATTTATTTTATTTTGGTTTTTAATATTTATTGTTTTTTTTTAAATAGCATGCAGTGGCAACAGAAATACATAATTAATATTTTGTGAAAATTAAAACTATCCAGTTATCGCGGTTCTTGAAGCAGCTTGCTCACAGACAGACTCGCGATTACCCTTTGGATGCGGAATCCTAAAATTATGTCGTCGTTACTTGGTTACCATAGTAACTAAACATATAAACAAATAATGACAAATAACTCTTCAAACTTTTCGTTTGTTGGTATTAATTGCTGTTTGTTGGTTTCTTTAGACATCCTTTTAAACTGATTAGGTATTACTAATCTGTGTTTTGTTCCTACTATAATTTTAGTTTTGCTTTTACCTACCTACCTGCTATCAGCAAAATGTTTCGAGGTGATAATTCCCATTCCCTAAGTTACGAACAGCAAGCAAAATTTATCCAAGATAGAATTACAACTGTTGAAAAAAACTTTGGAGAATTATGTGTTGCTTTTGGCGATTACACAAGGAAAACAGCCCGGTAAGTTTTGCATTTAGCTGCTTAAAGATCCCGCAACTTCGACCGCCCGTAAGTATTGTTTTTAGGGTTCCGTGCCTCGAAAGGTAAAAACCGAACCGATAGAGGATCACTTCGTAGTCTCTGTCCATCTGTCTATCCTTATGCTACCCTTTTTTACTCCGTTCCTAAATATTCCTAGTCGTGGTCGTGATGTTAATATTAGTAGCCTTCCTACTTCTTGGTAATTTAGGATAACTAACCTAACAAAAAAAAAAGATCCGATCTGTAACTTTAGTTCCTAAAAAATAGTTAAAACGCACAAAACAAACAGCTTTTCATTATTACCAGTGAACTTTAATTTACAGATTACGAGACATGGGTGATGAGCTAACTAAAGTAATTAAAGATTATTCGAATAACGAAATAGTCAACAAATCGCTAAGTTCAGGTCTTGACAATTTATCCGTAACACTAACCGCCATTGAAGAATATCGAAACTGCGAAGTTCAACGGCTGGAAGCGAAGGCAGGTATCTTCTCATGCGAACTCGAATGTCTGGTTATCAAAGTAGTTGAGGCTTGTTGATGCTCCTAGATGAATTCGATCTCCGCCTCGAATTTGTGGGTGTTTGGAACATTTCAAACACCTACAAAATTAGTCTTCTGACTGACCCTGTCTGACTAAAGAACCACACTATGATTTTGCCAGGTTTATAGGAAGTTCAATTAAGTAACCTGAATTTTAGGAATAATGTGTAAAATAACTAAATTACTGAGAAGACAAAGGCAAAGCATAATAATAAGTTGCGCAACACTAGGCTGCCAAAATAGTGTTACACATGTCATGTTTGATATTTTAATTTGTTATCTATACATATAAAAGGCTTTGTCCTGAATGACTGACTGACGGATCAACGCACAGCCTAAACCGCTGATCGTGGAGACCTGAAACTTGGAGGGTGTGTTCTTTGTATGACGAAGGGATCCGATAAGAACGGATTTTCTGAAATTTCACCCCTAAGGGGTTGAAAAAGGGGTGCAAAGTTTGTATGGGACAACGTGATTCCTTGGTCCAATCTTTTTCAAATTTTGCATAAACATTCTTTAAGAAAATTAACGAAAAATGTGTATCAAATTTTATTTAAATTGATCTTATAACGGGGTTAAAGAGGGGTAGAAAGTTATTTTGGGGATGATTTGCTACAAAATAGATATCAATACTTCTCGGTGCTTTTTATTTTATTAACTTTCATCTCACTCACATCCACTACTGTCTCCCTCACTCAGTTGTCAAATTCAAAGTCACAAAACGTCAATGCGGTGCACTTGGATATTATTTGTGTTTTCAATGGTGTTTTCCAATAAATTTAATGAAACATACTCTTATAATAATATTCTTGTAATTACTGTGCAAATCTATATTCGTGTTTGTTAATAATAAATAGCTTGAGACAATGTGAGATATGTGTGATGAGGTCAAACGAAAAGACTACAAAACATTATTTTGTCACGGGTTTTCAATGATGAAATGAAGTTCGGTAAGTAGTTTATTTAAACTAAATAGTAGCAGCGTTTCTTATACCAAATAGCATCAAGTTAAATGTTTTAAAACTTATTTATTTTATACTATAAAATAGTGCGGTGATGCGTAATGTTTTGTTTATCGATATCGATATCTTGATCTGAGGGTCATCTCAGCCGTGGCGGAGGAGGAGGCTTAGATTTGAAGTATATCCCTATGTTTTAATGTTTTATTGAGATGACATTAATAATAATGCATAATTTTTGTTTCAGGTCATTTCAATTTATAAATTAAGCGGAAAAACTAGGATTTAACTAAATGCACTTACTTGATCAATATTTTTAGGCAATTTGTATAGGTGAAGTGTGATATAGTATAAGAGCAACTTAAAATACAATTTAAGTAAATAAATATATTTTTAACTGGTCAAGTTTACATTGGTTTTAATTTAGTGGTGAATACTTTTACGTCAATAGGTCAACACAAAGACAAAACCAAGAAAAAAATATCATCAAAATTTTTTTTTGCAAAGCAGTCCGGATATCGATATCAAAAAACTTCGTGCAATAAGCAGGACATCACTATTTACGCGCCTGGTTTTGGCATTTGAGTAGTCTATTCTTCTCTATGGTTTTCCGTCACATTTATAAACTTTGTGATTACCATAGAGAAAAAAGGTTGTAACATGGTGATTACTTACTAGAATAATGATAAAGCTCAAGGGTAACTTTTAAGATCATAAGAAGAGAAGACCTACAGTTGGAGTAGACTTAAGTAGGTACGTAGGGAAAGCTGCTTCTCCCTGGCACTGACCTTTTGTATGGTTGTATAAGGCAACTGTGATTGGCCTGGTAAATCTGATGAATTCTAGCACCCGAAAGAAAAATAATTGACGATAGGTGCAGTATTTCGATTGCGTTGTACAAAGATAATACCTCTTTGTAATTTTCACCAGATTAAAGGCCGAGATATGTGCTCATAAAATATGGCAACATTTTATATTTACTTCTATTTTAATATTTTAATAGTAGAAGAGATTTTTATTAGTTTAAACTTTGCACGCACTAACCTAAGCTAATCCGATTAGAATCATGAGTGTGTGTAAGATGGCTTACGAAATATTAATTGGGTAAGGTTATAAAGGTAGTTCAATGACTGCAGGCCATAAAACAGTACGCTACGACCTATGGGATCGAAGTAAACCAAAACGCGCAGACGAAGTCGCGGGCGGCCGCTAGTTATTGTATAAAATGTATGTAAGACGTATGTCTTTAAGGCATCTATTGTATGGGCCTGTATTGTTGCCTGAAATAAATGATGATGACGAATAATTAGATTATAGACAATAGTAATTAAATTATTTGCCATGAGGATAAAGTGTGGCACGGACGCCATCTTGAACCAACAAGACTAAAAATTGCTATGCGCTGGAAATGCTGGAATGGAACCTTGTCAAATGCATAACCTCGAAATCTCTTTCGCAAACATCCCAAGTTCCCCAACTATGTAATTGGTTATTATTGTCAAATCGATTTGATGTCGAAAATACGCCAATACAATGGCCACCAGGCAGGCGCATTATTATTAGCAATTTGCGGGGCTTCTCAGATCCCATGTAAAAAAGGTGTTGTTTCTTCTATTTCTTCCGAACGTTAGCGAGGGATTCAAACTTGCCCAGACAAAGACATTAGGTATTTACCTACCTTTATTCAGGTGAATATTCTGCTTCTCTCAACTCCTGCGTGAGAGCTAACAAAAAATTTATTTATTGTGTATTCTTAAACTTTAAGTACTTACTTACTTTAGGATACAGTACAGTTTTAATAAAAAGTGCATTTGAACAACATTATTTATTACACAATTAATTAGCATTATTAATTTAGGTTGTTGGAGAGCTATGTCAATATGAAACGATTTGCAAACATGCTAGAGAAGAGCTAAAACATACAATGAACGTAAGAGAGAAAGAGTTATCGAGGAAGAAAGTTCTTGACAAAGCAAGGGAGAGGCAGCCTTTCAACAGGCAGCAAGTGGTAAGTTGATCGCGGTTGAACCTAATAATTTATCAGCTTAGAAATTAAGATGGATATAAGTAATAGGTACTTTTTTTCTCTAATGATAATAGCTACCTACTGTACCTACCTGTGTCATAATGTAGCGGTTTGTTACGAGACGACTACTCTTTCGACGGAACGGGACGGACTAGACCAGGGATGCACAGACCGCGGCCCGCGGGCCGCTTGCGGCCCGCCGGTCGAATACTGGTGGCCCGCCGACAGCAAAAATAATACTCTCGTACATTCGAAAAATATTGAATTCTATTCCAGAATAAAACCAAAAAAAATATGTTCGAAAAGTAATTTGAATCTCGCGCGCGCGCTCTTAAGTGCACGAATTCCCGATTGCTCGCGTAGGTAGATACACGAAGCTTCCAGAGTCGGTTTCGAGATTTCTCCAGACAGTTTTCGACTCTATACGCGCGGTATAAAAGCCACGCTAACCGCAGCGACCGATAGTTCGGTTTTAATTTGAGTGAAGTGTCAATAGTTCTAGTGTAGATTTTAACTCGACTAGCCGGTGTCATATATTTTGATCCACATTCAACGTAGATTTCCCGTCAAGTGCCGTGTATAATTGTGTTGTGAAATCGTAAGTAAAACTCTGTTATTAATAAGTGTTTCCCTACCTATTTAAATCAATCTACCTAAATAAAAAAGGATGGGTAATTTAAGTAGGTACTGTAATTGTTTTTAGGTGCTGTGTTAATCCTAGCCAGGATTAGAACGCAACATGGACAAGCCAGGACCTAGTAAAAAACGTAAGGTTAAAGATGAAAATCGGCAGTTTCAAGAAATTTGGACTGAGAAATACTTTTTTGTATGGTCGCATAATAAAGTCGTTTGTTTAATTTGCAAGAATTCTGTTGCGATTGCAAAGGAATATAATGTAAAAAGGCACTATGAAACGCAGCATCCTACTTTTACCAAGTTTACAGGCGAATTAAGAAAGCAAAAAATGTTGTCTTTAAAACGGGAGCTTATTGGTCAGCAAGCTATGTTTACAAAACCCATCCAAGATTCAGAAACAGCTACAGAAGTTAGTTATGAAATTTCTCGAATGATAGCAAAGCGCAGTCGCCCCTTCAATGATGGGGATTTTGTAAAAGAATGCATAGAAATTGCCGCTAAGAAAATGTGTCCAGAAGCAGCAAAAAAGTTTGAGAAAATTCAACTGAATCGTATGACTATCCAAAGACGTATTATGTCTTTGTCGGGTAATATTGCGGAACAATTAAATGAAAAAACTAAGATCATTGAATTTTTTTCATTAGCACTCGACGAATCCACTGATATTACTTCCACAGCTCAACTTCTCATATTCATACGAGGTGTTACTCAAGATTTTGAAGTCTTAGAAGAGTTGTTAGGAATGTGTTCATTGAAAGGTCAAACCAGAGGAGTTGATATACTCAATGTACTTTTGGATGAGTGTTCAAAAACTGATTTGGACTTATCAAAATTATCGGGAGTTGCCACTGACGGTGCTCCTTCGATGATTGGTGTCAATTCTGGGCTAGTTACTTTGCTGAAAAAGCATATGCAAGAAAAAAACATAAACGCTGAAGATCTCATGCAGTTTCACTGCATTATACACCAAGAAGCCCTCTGTTCTAAAAAAATTGAATTTCAAAATGTCATGAAAGTGGTAGTTTCGACTGTAAATTTCATAAAATCACGAGGACTCAATCACAGGCAATTCAAACAATTCCTTGATGACATCGAAAGCGAATATGGAGATTTACTGTATTATACAGAAGTAAGGTGGCTAAGTCGTGGATTGACCCTGGAACGATTTCTAAATTTAATAGAAGAAATTGGAATATTTCTGGCGGAAAAGCAAAAGGATGTCCCGGAACTTAAAAATCCTGATTGGTTGTGTGATTTGGCTTTTTTAGTTGACATTACAAATCATTTGATGTCTTGAACACACGGCTTCAAGGCAAAAATCAACTGATATCCCAGCTCTACGCTCACGTATCATCCTTTCAATGCAAGCTGACACTTTTCAGATCGCAATTGAATTCTGGAAATTACAATCATTTTCCGAATTATAAGAAAATGGCTGAAAAATTCAACAAAACTGCGATTAATTTCAGTTATGTAGAAAAGCTAGATATTTTGATTCAATCTTTTCAAGAAAGATTTTCGGAGTTTAAAAAAGTGAAACCTCTGTTGGACATATTCAGCAATCCTTTCACGATTTCAGTTGAAAATGCGCCAGAGTCAATGCAGTTAGAAATTATCGACATTCAAAACGACCAAGATTTACACAACAAATTCAACGAAGGAGACTTGCTGAACTTTTACCGCTGCATTGATAAAAATACGTACAAAGAGTTGCGCATAAACGCTCTGAAATGTGCCAGCTTATTTGGTTCTACCTATATATGTGAACAAACCTTTTCAATACTAAATAATAATAAAACAAAAAATCGAAACCGCCTTGCAAATGAAAGTTTGGAAGCAGTTTTACGTGTTGCTACAAGTAAATTTGAGCCAAATATAAAAAAGATTGTAAGCACTATGCAGTGCCACGCTTCAAATTAATAAATTCTTTTTCAATTTTAATACATAATTATCAATTCTTTATTGTCTTTAATTACCTATACTTCTGGCGGCCCGCCATCAGTTCATAATTTGCCCGAGTGGCCCCTAGTCTTAATAAGTCTGTGCATCCCTGGACTAGACTCTATTGATTGGGCGAGGTGTTATAGTTTTCAAAACAAAGTTGTTTTTTGGCTGACACGTTCCTAGCACCGTCATTTTATGCTGCGGTGTGGTACAAAAACTTTTAATGAAAAACCGTGTTATATCTCATCTCACTATTATTACCTATCTAAGGGTAATTGTGCACGTACGTACGCGCTTAGTTAATTACCGTTATTTGAAAAGTGAGTGCTTTTCTCAAAAAATTTGAACATTATTGCTTATTTTTTGCTTAAAGTTAGCAACCTTTTTCCTGTACAGACTTATGCGGAATCTGAATTATTGAAGGCATCTGCAGAAATGTCACGTACAGCCAAGGGTCTCAGCGAGCAGACAGAGTTCTTCGAGAGACGCAAACTGCAGCAGTTGAAGGCGCTCCTCTCAGACTTCGTTATGATTGAAATGAAGTTTCACGCGAAGGCAGTGGAGCTACTCACGGTCGCGTATCAGCAGATCCAAGACATAAACGAAAAGGCTGATCTAGAGGTTGGTACTTTTAATGTCAAAATAATACCTTACATACGATGTTAAGGAATGTACTTATTACATTTGATCTTGTTTTCTGTCAAGCGTCTTAATACAGGTCTATCAGACTATGAGGAACAGACGGTAAATATTCTTGAACTGAACTTTAAAAGTACATGTTTACTTATTGAAAATCCTCAATTACATAACAATACTTTTCAGAATTTCAGAAGGAAGCTGCGATCTCCGGAGAAACAAGTGAGCACCGGCATATCTGCCAGGTCGTCTTCCCTGGCGTCACTTATGAATCAACCGTCACCTTCCCGCGATGATGATGACGACACTATGGTAAAAATATTATTTCACTTTTTACATTCATATTAATAACATATACGAACGAATAGAATTCACTTCTCACTTCGTCATTCTTGCCACAGAATTTACGAAGACTAAAATCTCCAGAGAATAATATGAACGCTGCTATGGGGAGATCCAGCTCCTTGGCTACTATAATGAACCATTCGTCATCTAAAGAAGAGGATGACACCACGGTAAAATCTACGATTAATACATTACAAAGTCTATAGAGTCATAAGAGTCAGCTAAGGTAGGTACGGTCGAGGTCTTTTAAAAATCGCTTGTACTCACGACACAAAGCGTCACATCAAACAAATGACGACGCGAGGTGCAAGCGATTTGCTCTTTAGGTGGTTAGGCGCCTAGGCGGGCATATTCAACGTGGGGTTATTCCAATTTTCCACACAAGTGTGGAAAATTTTACTTTTTGTCCATTTATCCTCACACGATTTTATGAAATTACTGTAGGTACTACCTACTAAACTACAAGAAATGTTTTATGTGCATCGAGAATAATATGTATATTTTATCGCACAATGTACCTAACTAATAATAATACTACACCACAACTTTGGTTAAGTCTAAGTATATCTCGTTGCACGGATGCTCGCTCAGACTTATATTACTTAAATAGGTTCTTCCGTATTTAATGAGTTTATTGGAACGCGTCACAAAACCCTTCGTTAATAAACGTCGCCATCTTTTCAGTCAATTTTAATAACATAGGTAGGAATCGCAGAAATTTAGTTCAGTTTAAAGTAGGATATTTGTTGATCGATAGGTATATTTATTTATGTGTGTGTCTGTAGGCTTTAAATATTACGCTTCGACCTAAGTAAGGGAAGGGAACGGAGTAACATCAAAACGCGCGAAGTCGCGGGGTCGTCTAGTTTTTACTTTTAATAACAAAAAAAATGTATAGTAAATCTTCTCATGCCTTCTAAAACTGGACAGTGTCCATGTTTAAGAACGCTCGTCACGTCGACTGACACTTGCTTGTTCCATTGGTACCTACTTTAATCTATGGGTTTGTTTTCAATCTTTTAATGTAGGTAGGTAAAACATCATTGAGGTAGGTAGATAGAAAAAAACAAACTACAAAAGAAAATAAAATACGAATATTTTTCAGTGCTCAATTTTATTTTCAATTTCCCTTCTATTCATGCTACTGAGCTATGTACCTACACCCACTTTAATTAACAATGTTTTGTTAATTATTATGTATGATTATCAAGTGAGATAAAGTTCATGACAATAGGTTTAGTTTCTTTTGATGAAAAGTGGCTGCAGGCAACTCAGTACCTTCCAAATCTAACTTATTAAGTAATAAAATTTAAAAAATCGGTTCCTCTCCTCAGTACATAATCTTACATTTATTGAAGCTAATAGTTTTTTAACAATTTCCGTAAGTACCTATTATAATAAGGTGTCAAACATAAGAGTTATATAAGACGTTATATACTTATACGATAAATTATATAGAGTAAATAAGACGATTTCACGGTTGCTTTTGTTCGCAATTAACTTCCTATTCACTGATAAACACTTTCTAGATACGTTTAACTACCGTCATGTTTCTGTTCTTTTATTTCATTGATGGCTCTAGTCTGGTCCACGTTTCCCGATTGCCTCTAGTCTCAAGAGCCTTTTTTACTCAAATCCTCTGCGCGTTACTTCAGCTAGTACCGGCCGGCACATCAGCCGGCAACACTGCCGGTTACAGACACTTACACCCGCCACTGCATGGCCCTTTGGATTTGGAAGATTTCGGCTTTACCAGCCAATTCATAAACCTTTTTTAATGGATTTTTGCATGTTGAGTTGAGTTGAGTTCGTTAGGATAGTTATCCAGTGCTTGAAGAGACTCGATTTAAGGTTTGAGGGTCGACTTCTCAGATTGTGTGCTGGTATCATCCTCAGAACAATACTAGACGTCGTCAGATTTTTTTCTGAAGACTTTTAGGGGACGATCGCACTATACCCATTTTACCCATTGCAGTGGTAATACTATCACAGTACCAACTTTTTGGTATTGTAGCTTCTTTAGCGGGACGTCGGATGATAACCACGACTTCAGCAGGGTGTGTTGCGCTGTGCGCATTTATTCTTCCCTTGGAGCGGTTATAGAGCAGCCATAAAAGTTTTCTCTTTCGACACAGCTTTTTCGTTTTATTCGACACAGCTTATTATGTTTTTTTTTTTAATTTCAGTGTGCTACCTTTAATTTCCTCCTGCGTTTAATAATTCAGAGTAGTAAGTATAGCTAGTTTCTTGACAATTTTTATAGTTATACCACAATTGGAATCTGGAGTGATATCAATATTCTTATCGTTATCTCAGCTTGTGTATCGACTATTATTTATTTTATAGTCTTATTAACATTAAAGCTTTGCTTGCTTTGCTACTATTATAGGTTTATATTCTCAGGTCTAGATTTAGTTTAAGCTGACACTCCAAGTTTTTCTGTGGATTGGTTGTGTTGTTGTGACAGTAATAAAAGGTTTCTAAACAGAGTTTAAAAGTTAATTGCGATCAAGATAAATGGTGAAATCAGCTCTAAATGACAATAACACATACAGGGTTGGGGTAAATGCAGTCATTGATAGGTCCAAATTGATAGATGAGATGATTGATTTTGTGTTCTTAGAGATTTTATGTGATCAGTTACAGATGTCACCACACCATTCTCATACACTATTATTACTTTTAAAACATCATTGCTATTATTGCTCTGTTCTGTCAGTCAGGTCTAATAGGGTCTAATAAGAGTATTAAGTAATAACATGTTGCATGCACACACTGTTGCATCTGTTTATAGAGTAATATTTTAAATCATAATATTCAAACAGCATTGCTACCAACTTTTTCACGTTTATGAATACCTTTTTGATGATTGAAAACATTGCTCTACAAACTTACTTACTTTACTATGAATGCTTTGTATTATAGTTAATTATATTTTCTGTTATAGGAATCTGATGAATCTGGAGACCACAATACTTCAGAAGAGACTGAATCGCGTTAGTTGTGTGGTAATAAATATTATAAATTATGTAATACGTAACATTTGTATTTAAAACTTGTCCTGAATGTTTCTATGTAAAATATAATAAGATGTCAATCTAGCATTGTCTTTTACTAATTACATAATAAATTATTATTTTGTACATTGAATATTTGGGCCTTCATAATCATTACTTCTACCATATTACGTTGATATGAGCTCCAAGTACAATGCATGATTGCTGTAATTATGTGTGCATGCAGCCGCTTAAAAACTTAAGCATTCAACAGGCTGGCAGCAAAACATCCCTCAATAACCTATATGATATTTTTATGAATTTGCTTGCCACCTAAAGGCACTTTTGTGTGTTGAGAGGTATGAAATATTTTATTTATGCCAGAGCCAAATAGTCATGACTATGAAGTACAATATGATATGGATGACATTATATTATTTTGTGCTTGGCAAGTCAAAAAAAAACAAAACCAGATTTATTAATAATTGGTGTGTGTAATGATGATGATATTTTAAAAAAGCAAATATAATGTAGCATATAAATATATTTTAACAGCTTAATACATAAACTAAAACAATATTGTGTACCTACCTACTCAAAGACAATACAAAATTGTTATTTAGATTCATGAATAACATACATGTGTCATTTTGTTTTATGCTGTATTGATTTCCCCCAGTCAGGGCATATCTGGTGCTATGGTGTACCAGGTACACTATTCACCATAGAGACTGTACACAATCCAATAAGTGAACCTGGCACTAAATGGTACAAACAAAACATGCATGAAAAGTTTTCTTAAATCATTATGCTATACCTAATTTATATTACTACACCCATAGGTGATTACATCTAGCATTACTAATGTAATGCTCAAACTTACTGCATTATATTACTAAAAGACAACCTATTGATAGTTGATAGCTCCTTGAATCATGATGGATGATTGATGGTATGCAATGCAGGCAAAGACCTAAATTTAATCAAACTATATTTTACTAATATAAATAAAAATAAACATAGAAGGTAAATTATTTAGAAGGGATGATTAAAATGTACATATTGTATAAATTAATAGTTAATTGAATCCCCGAGTCTCACAATATAACTTAGATAATCTACCTGGATAAATGTTTATACAAAAAAAACATAAATTACAATGGTGTGCAGTTTCAAAATTTACTTTAACTTCATGCTACAGTAGAAAGTATCATGTCAGGCACTATTATCTTTAGGTGTCTAATAAAATCAATATGATTTATTCAACCAATTAAATACACACACACACTTTCATTACTTGTCGTTTTCCACACCTGCCTGTGTCATTAGGTCTGTGATGTTCTTTTCTAGCTCATCCACTCTGGTACCCATTTCATCTATTCTGTTAATGATCTGATCAGACATGCTTTGAAACTTGTCTTGCATGTTTTGTAGAAGAGATTGTACCTGAACAAATAAAAGTATCATAAAGGATCACAATGGTACATGACATCTTTTACATTTACACAAATCAATATAAGCATTATATGATAAAAACTTACATATTGAGTGACTTCCTGCATGTTTTTAGGATCATTTGCTGGTGTCGAATAATTGTTCTCTACTTCACTAGTCCCAATTTCAGTACTCTGCTCAGCCATTATTAGTAATTGAATTGGAAGGAAAAGAACTATATCGTTATTACTGCTTCTCCTTTAGGCAGAAACACAAATACACTCTGACGCAAGTGGGTAGGTACTTCGAAGGCACAGCCAGGTACAGCACGCAATGGAAGCAATTACAATGAAAATGTAAAGCTCAGTGGGGCAAAGTCAGTCGATAGTCTTCGGGCGATCACAGATGAATAATATCGGGCGATTTTATGGAAATATTAGCGTGTCAGACACAATCACAGCACAGGCAGGATACTAATCTGTGGGCAGGATTCACATTTCACACCCCAAGATGATGTAATTTTTTTAAGATGACGGACTAAGAGCACAGGTGTCAGATTCAAATTTACTGTCACTAACATCAAAAATGACATAGTACGACTCCAAAAAAAGATTATTTTCTAGAATGAGTGAACAATTAATAATGATGTTACCATAGAAAGTAGTATAGTATAGAATGACAAACGCGGATTTTCAGCGTAACCAAAAAGTTACTTTACATGTGTGCGTTCAATAGTGATGTGTATCTTATGGTGGTCCAAGTTTTATCGACGAGGTTACGATAAATCATGTAAATTGAAACAAAAATAATTAAATTAATGCACTTTTAATTACATAATACTTTTTATTTGATAAACAAGACAACCTCATTTTTGTTAAATTACATATTTATTTATTTATGTATAAAGACTAGCTAGAAGCACTTATACACGTTCCAACATAGACCTTACCACAGCACAGCTTCGGGCCAGTTGTGTGGGCCAGTGCTGAGAAGAAGCTGTGCAAGAATTACGGTAACCTAAAAAAACAGTCAAAAAATTTATCGATACTGATGACGTCATCATTTAGTCAAGCCCTAGTGTAAAGAAACGGTTTCTTATTTTACTGAAAATACCTGAATTAATCTATTGGAAACTTTGATATATGGCTGCAAATCACAAAGGAAGTCCTAAATTACTGTACAATTTGTTATCGGAGTCGATTTCACTCACAAATTTTATAAAATTTGGAATTTAATTTTTTATCAATGATTCATATTTACAGGTAGAAAGTATGATTTTCGGGATTGTATCCTCGGCGCACTTCACAGTTGCTGAAAGCACAAGTCATTTTATCTGAAATTGTTATACAAAACTTAAATTATAATTATATCCATTCATAATTTTTCAAAAATTCCAGCGACGGAAACTTGACGTATCCACTAAATCCATTATTTCTTAGAAAACGGTCACGCTGTCATAAGGTCTTTCGCTGTCAAATCCTATAGAATTTCACTAAGTAGCACGCTCTTTTTAAAGCGAAGATTTTTTTCTTTCTCTATGGATGTTACTTACACATTCTACGGAATCGTTCTATAAACCTCTTAATCGATACATTTAAAATCGATTTGTCAATATCGATACTTTCTTATCGATACATATTAGTCGATATGATAATTACCTTTCCTATCAAAATTTAAAAAAACATGCAAGGCAGATGTTATGATGAGGCAAAAAATAATAGATTTTTGCGTTGGTTTCATCAAGATCATTTAATTTGAGTGATAGATAATAAGTAATATATGGTAAAATAAAAGAACAATGTAAATTCCTCATTGGAACCTTAAATAAATCGCTAGGATAGAAATACATCATGCAGACACTTTTTCAAGCAAATATAGCCATAATATTAAATGGTATACAAATTACATGACAGCTGATATTTGCCGGCCCAGGATAGCTATAATAAGTATAAGACATACGCAGGGACACAGATCCAACACGCAAAGACCTTACTTAGCTATATATTTAAATTTACTTACAAATTAAATAAAATTTACACACATGTAGCTACAATTATGACGAGGATATGGATCTGTATCCAACAGGTATATGCCATTCTTTGATTTTTATTGATTATATTATATATATAACTGTTAACTCAGTTTAGCTCCATACAAAACATATTTACAATTACACAGTAATACACTGATCCAAAACTGAAGAGATATTCAAATAAGTTTTCATGAGCCCATTATTTTACATTAAAGCATATATTATAATACTTATGATTTACCAAACACCTTTTAATAATAACTTCGTTTATAGGTTGCTCGGATCCCTATATCTCTATAAGTGATTACACTCACACTCGGCCGTTTTCTTAAAAATAACCACCTTAGATTGACGGCCAAGTAATTAATAATTGATATTATTTTAATGAGGACAAAAACGGTAAACATTCATTAAGTTTGACTATGGCGTACAATTTCAAATTTTAGCATGACTTTGTCGTACAATTTCAAATTTTTACACATGACTATGTCGTACAATTTCAAATTTTATGTCATTCAAACTTAATACACCTACTTCTTGGTCCCTTGAATTTGTAGAAGTTTTTCTTCTTAAATAATTAATAAATTACCACTGTCACAAAAGGAGGTCAACCCCAAGGCGCCCAGTGCAAAAGAAATGTATCTCACTTGTATGGATATAAAAATACCGTTTTTCTTCTAATAGTCGAATATTGTAAACAATCTTGACATTTCTTTGTAGCGAAAATATTCCTTCTAAAACAGCCCGAGTGTTATCTCCCGGTTGTATCTGTAAAATATATTCATATTTGTTTTTTTTTCTGATCTTATTGTTAAGGTGGGAAAACGTCATTAAGAATAATATGACGTCATAAGGATAATTTTATGTCGTAAGGATAATATTATTAATGTTATTAGAATATTTATTTACATACGCCAGGCAGTAGTGTATTCTCGTAGCGTTTTAGGTACACCTACGAAATGTCTGGATTCTAAGTAAGAACTTTGCTCTCTAGACAAAAAAATACATCACCCATATACATAACTTGGGTGCAAACAAACGCTCATGCTTATCTCACATCACATCAAATATTTGCGGGATTCGAACCTGCGACTGCAGCTGCGCAGGGCATGTAGCCTGGAGCGCGAACCACTTCACCCAACATCATGGCCTTATTATAACTAACTAACTACCTGCATCCTACATACAACACAACTACGCAATTTTCTTTGTTTAGGGTGGGTGGCAATATCTTAACGCTGACTGATTGTGATCACCCGGTTGACAATGTTATAGCAGTCAATCAACAGTTCACCACTCACCACGTATGTGTAGCTTTTAATCAGTTAAGTACTATCTATTACTTTGCACGCGGTTGCCGCCATGACAATCACGTGCTCACGCTGCTCTTCTTAGTATGAAAGCGCGCACTTTCGCGCCCCAGTCCATGTCCTGTTGCGACCTAATATGAAAGTGCCCAAATAGAACCATACTACCTGATTATGGAGGATAATCTTAACAAAAACATTTCAGTCTCCAAATTAAAGCTATATATATATGCTTTTGGTGGTGGTGCTAAAACCAAATTGACATTTCTGCCTTATAAATTGTCTCTTTTCATGAAAATTTTATGTTTTCTCCAGCAATGTATTTTTGACAAAACGATGTAAAACTGACAATTTCACATAAGTCAAAGTGGCGTAAAATAAAATAAAACGGCCATAATCAAATTAGGCAAATGATACACTTGCGAAGTAATTTGTCTATGGAATAATTACAATTGACTTTCACTCATTCTCTATAGTTAATCGAAGAAAACCAAAAAATCTGTCCGTTCAGTAATGACAACTGCTAAGCTGGTTAGACACAAAAAAGAGAAAAAATATGACTGACATTAAAATGTGACAGATTGCTAAAAAAAGGCGATGACAGATCCATTTTTCGGCGTACTATTGTGCTTACGTCAGCCTCTTTCACACCCACGGATCGGATTCACACACAGACCACAGATTAGTAAGAGTATATCACTGATCACTGATCATGTAATCTTTTTATAAGTATATGACACAGACAGACAGTTTTCTTTTTTATTGAGTTTTACGGCTTGCGGCTTAGCCATCCAGCCAAATCTTTAGTATTGCCATTAATCTTGATGTTATTTCCCTATTGTCTTCAATTCATAATTGTCATCTTCGAGCATTGAGTTGAGTATATAAAGTCTTCAAGTATCAATTATTCTTCTCATGTACTTCAAACAGGTATTTGTGTCCTTTAACTAATTCCAAATCTTCATATTTCTACACAGACAGACAGACAGACCCAAAGAGAATATACAGTGCGACAAGGATCTTGCCAATGGATGACATTGTCAGGGGGGCGGTTTTTCAAAAAGGGTAGCCAGAGCAAGAAAATCTCCCTTGATTCAGGGAGCCTATTATTTATTAGGGTATTATTCGGCATGTGACGATGCACAGCATCCTGTGAGATGCGTCTACTTCCGCCTAGCATTTATTTGATGTAATTTCCGTATCCTGCTGGATAAATAATTATTGGTTTAATTTTACTTACATCCGTGTCCGCCATTTTTAGTCACCTGAGGTCGAGTTATCTCGAAGTTTCCTCATAGAAGTCTCGCCAGGAGGCCTTAATGGGATGCTGTGCATCGTCTCTGCTAATAATACAAGTTTTATTGTTATGTAAAACTTGGACTATTATTCGGCATGTGACGATGCACAGCATCCTGTGAGAGATGTGTTTATTAGCTCCTGGTGACTATTGAACGACGCTATGTGATAAAGAGTATGGTAGACTGATGATTGCAGCTTTTGAAGATATCTGTAAAACGCTAAACGATGTGATTAATGGGTGCAGTAGTAAGCACATTATTATTGCCAAGTATTAATGCGTAAAAGTTGATAAGGCAGACTACTATTAACATAATTTAAATTATTTCTTTATCAATAATAATCAATAATCAATGATTTCTAACTGAAAATATATGCAACGTATAACGATATCTTCCATTTAATTGTCTAGTACATGAAGTTGCTAGAGCGATAACTTTCGCTATCAAAATATTTTTATTGATATGTTTTAGTTTTGAAATATGTGTAAGTTAAGTGATTATTAACTTGAATTAATGGCCTAGACAAATAACTATTTTAAGATATTAATGATGAATGATGTCTCATTGTGGTACAGGTTTAAAAATTATATGCATTTTGAGGGACCGAAACCTTGTGGGGAACGGAAAGTACCTGGAAGGGCAAGATGGATTATTTTTGTTACCTACGTATTGGTAGGCATAGCAAACAGTCTGTATGAATGTATTATGAAGGCAAACTTGTTTCATTACAATGATATATTGAGCATGAGGTTTTGAAATCAGACTGATCCGATTTGATTGAATATTTAGGTTATGTGTAAGCCTGCCAGCTTTTGGGGCTAAATTTAAAATGCCAGCTTGAAGTATGATAAGGAATCAAATGTTTCAAATAAGTTAAGCATTAGTGAAAAATGTCGGCCGGGCCATGCTGATAAGGTATAGATTTGTTATTTAAGCAGATGGTTTAAAACATGCCTAAAGCTTAGATTTGAAATCTTCCTTTAGCCAATAGAGGGTTAATATTGACTTTATAAATGTAAATTTCGAAACATGGAGGAAAGTAAGTTTGCCACCAAGTTCTAGTCTAGTTTTAAGATACACTTTAAAAATTGTTTGCTCAGTTCATGAGGGGTTTGGGTGTATCACTGTTTTTCACAGGACTTAGTTATATGGGTTACATAACTTTGGCTTTCAAATGGGCCTTGTCCTGCAGTAGAGTTCTGGCCAATCGGATCTGACCTGTGGCCGTGTGTACTATGTTTGTATGTAGGGAGCGAGAAAAGATGCCTCACCACGTTGCAGGAGGTGGTAGTCCCGAAATACAAAGTAAAGTGTTTGGTAGGTGTAGTATTGACCGCAGGTGTGGCTGTAATTGCACCCCCCCCCCTTTTTTTAAGTTTAAAGTATTAACGTAAGATGTGTTCTAACTAAACCTTACATGACCTATAATTCTAGCGCAGAGGTTGGAGTTAATGATTGATATTATTGTAAAAATACGTCCGATCACGTCGTGCTGTCGTCTTACCGGATTATGAAGTGAAGAGACACAGAGTGCACTGGTATATTGTACGTACGCTTGTGCACTTTCGATTTCAGTCAGGGGAACATTAGATAGCAGCTTCATTGTCGCCTTAACAAGATATTGAGTTCGGGTAAATATTCTGTTTAACTGGGGCATTGTGCGAGGGTTTGTGTGCTATTAACAGTTCAGAGAGTGAGCTTTTGCTGTAGGGTAGGCTCATACTTTTCTCGTGTACTTAAGGAGAATTTTCAATTTAATGGTAAGTTATGTATTTCATCTGAATCATTCGTATTTGTTTACGGCTCTTGATGACACACAGCAATTATAGTGCCCGTGCATTTCGAGGTTGCGCACTTCTCGAGTTATTTTGATGCACGTCCCTTGAGTACTCATTTCGACTATATGACATTAACTTTCTGTATACCTAATTGCCAGCCCAATAGTATCGAAGAATATGCTATGATTTTTACTTTCGTTTTCTTAGTTGGTATTTAGAGTAAACAGTAGTACCTTTTCTGAACTAGGTATTCGGAAATCTTTTCCAAATTAAGAATCTACGGCTCCGGGTCATAACGAGGCTTCGATTAGTAGTTATGAGGGCCTTTTGAAGGGCTCAGTATGAAAATCCATGGTACAGTAAGGGCAAATGGCAAAGGTAGGCTGAGGGCGATAGACAATTTCAGTCAATCCGAAAATATTGCACAACCAAAGTTTGTACAAAAGCTGGACTTAACGCCATATGACACAATATCAGGGATAAGCGTTCAGCTCATTAGAGTCTGCTAGGTTTTTTTTTGAGACTATATCAGAAATAGACTTGCTTGTGAATGCATTCTGAGGTAGACTAGAGCTGTTGAATGTAGCACGGTGTTGATGAGACATGCACCGGCACAGATGTAAACGGCAGACCGTATTACTGCACTGTGATTTGACTGGTCAGTTGATTTAAGCAAGCAAAGGAAAACGTGCTGGGCTATTGAATGATATACGGGATTGGTGAGGCAATCACCAGCATGAAATTGTTCGGAACAATGTGTGAAGAACTTTCAAATATTGCGCGGAGTTGCTAGGCAAGTACCGGCATAAAAGTGAACGACTGACGCGTCCCTAGCAGATTAGTTCGATATTCTCAGATATGTCTAACTAATAAATGTGACAAAGACCACTGAATATTGTGCGAAGTTGGTGAGACAAGCACCGGCACGGAATACAAGCAGGACTGATGAATACTGCACGATGTTGGTGAGACAAGCATCGGCGTGGAGGTGATGTTAATGTGAGCAAGACCATTGATTATTGCGTTGAGTGGGTGAGGCAAGCACCGGCACTGAATATAGACAGGATAGTTGAATATTGCACGATGTTGGTGTGACAGACAAGCATCGGCGTGGAGGTGAATGGCAGATGCATCCCTGTACTATTATAAGTGTTAGGTTGGCTTACGCAGCCTGATGCTAAGGTGCCACTGCGTCCGATACGCTCGGAAGCAGCCTTCTAAACTGCACTGAGATAAATTGCAGATGTGGCTCTCTAATCATTGCCATTACGATGATCGCAGTCTGACAGGTAGATACCGCTGGCCCTTGTACGTATGAGGTCAGCAACCGTAAGTATACTCAGATATGATGAGTTGCGTAGCACTTGCGTTACGTTAAGCGAAAGGACTACGAGTAGTTTGAGTAATGATAGAATAAGTCAGGCTTCGAGGGCCTCTCAATAATTGTTGATTTTTTGCGATCCGTAGTAATGACATTCAATAAAGGCCGTGTCATTTATCGACTAATAATACAAGTTTTATTGTTATGTAAAACTTGGACTATTTTTATTTATCACCTTTTCTAGCGAATTTTTTTCTACTCAACCACGGCAAAGTCAAAGAAAAGATTTCTTGGATGGAAATGTCGTAGATGGCATTTTCTACCATAAAAAATATATCAAGTATGTTCCACCGATTTTAGACGCAAAACAAACTGTATTATCAATAAAAACCATTGAAAATTAAAATTTTATTCAAGGACTTTAGCTCTACGGTAATTAATACTTTACACAGAACACGTACGAAAATAAAATGAAAGGGAAAATCGGAAAATCTCTTGTAAGATTGGGGAGACTTCCTACACTCGATCTGGCAGCCGGATTTTTTTATTTGACAGCGTTAGTTCCGCCTGTCACCACAGTAGAACGTAGTAGTGATCACAGATTTTAGTAAGTATGTCTAAGATGGTAGTGGTAGTGATCATACCTTAGATTATGTATCCTGTAGATTTGACACATATTTAAAATTGACAAGTTAGAAAGTGATGGCTGTATACAAAAGTACTTAAGAGTGAGAGAGATGCAGATATTGTTTTTTGTCCTTATCACCGTTCATAGGTAATTTCGGCCTGCCACAATTTAAAAATAAGGGCAGACATTTGACGTCTATGCGAAAAATACAATAAAATTGCAAATTTAAAATAAATTTTGTGCAAGTGAAGTGTTTTGTGGATTACGGAGTGATTGTTTTACTTACTCAACATGGTAAATTGTTGTGTGCTTGGATGTAAAAGCCGTACTGAGCGTAAATATGAAAACATAACATTTCACACGTAAGTAAGCCTCATTTATATTGTTCCTATATGTTTTACCTGCATCGAAGTGCATTAATCTTAAATCCTATAAAAGAACATACATAATAGTGGAAAAAAGTAGTGAATTATCAATCGAATTGTAAAATATTTTTGTATTATTACCTGACCAAATATAAAAGGTCGTGTATGGCTCAACTCTGTGGGTTATGGCTATTACGGTAGCCATTTTGTTAGTATTTTAAATTTTGCTGGGTTATCGTTGCCTTTAGGGATACCACAATACAAAGGGTAAAAGTTCTCGATTTAAGGGTAATTTACAATCGACTAATTTTAAAAATCGTATATGTATTTTAATTGCTGGATGAACATTTCATGCGTTGTAGTGATCATTATTATTTGAACTAATTATTATTTGTGTTCATTTATATAGATTTCCAAAAGACGAGACGGTACTAAAGGTTTGGATTGCAGCGACTGGACGGCAAAACTGGCAGTCTACCAAGCACACTCGCATGTGTTCTATCTATAGATGGGCGGGTGGGTAAAAATACAGTGGATATTTATCCAATTTATTCCCACCCGGTAGGTAAAAATTGATTTATACCTAATTTACCTGGGTGTTTATTAAGAATGCTGGGTATTTATTAAATTTACGATGAATACTCATTGTTTTGAGTATCATTTGGCTGTGTATGAATACCTAGACCTACAATATGATTAGAAATATCGTTTATGCTATACATTCAGTCATCATATTCACTTAAAATCATAAATTATATTATTCGTTTCAACATAATCGGATAATGATGAGTAGTATGAACAACCGTTTTTTTTAAATGAGTATAACTTACAAAAGGACAGAGACAAAAGGAGTTATCTCAACTTTGCAATATTTCACTTGATGACTTGGTAGCGGTGACAGCACTCAATGTAAATCTGCATCTCAACGTATTCTTTTTGTTTTGCATCAGTATTTGAATTTATTATATTTTGAGCACGTTTAACACTTTGACATATCTTTCCTTCTTTGCAAAAGCATTCTTGTGTTATAAGTATTACAAAACAATAAATGCACTCTACGCGATTTTTGTAAGATTTGTAACTCAATGTTTAAGGTAGTACACCTTAAATCCGTCGTCGGTCGAGAAGTTGTAAAATAGTTATTACAAAGACTACGCGCAGCGACATTACATTCAAAACTGTCAAGTTATAGCCAACGCGATAGAACTGCGCACGTGGCAATCCTAGGTAGATAAAAAGATAAAGGGAAGTGTTGCTTTCTTAAATTTCTTTCAACCACATTATATTTGTATATTTATATAATTAGTTCGTACTTAATTCTTAGATCAACAAATACGCATAATGTACTGCATGCACTGAATAAAATTTTGTCCTGTAAAACTGTTTAACCTTACACAGTCTCCCTCTTCCCCTTTGAGATTGCCAAAATGCAAGTACGCACTGTATTTGCAACTAAATGACAGTTTTTATGGGATTTAAATAAAAATATACGATTTTTATAGTTCAGTATTATAAACTACTTGAAAAGAAATTGAATCACACCATAAAAGTGACAACTTCAATAAAAATATTTCATTTAATTTTTTAAAACAGGCTTTAATTTATACCCGGTATCAATTGGAATCGGGTGGGTTAAAATAGCGTGGATTGGATATTTATCCAGTGGCTGGGTTTATATCCGGGTAGGCGCCCATCTATAGTTCTATCCATTTTAAAACCGAATGCTTTCAGAAACAGCAACGGATAACTTATTTGGCAAATATTTGAATGTACGCAACAAATTTATGTTGCGTATTGTTATTATTTAGTAAACTTACATCATTTAACGGCCCATAAAAGTTATTTGTTGACTATTTTATTTAAACTTTATTGCTCTGTAAGTTGTATAATTGGCGGACTTATTCTGTTCTATGACGTTAAAAATCCTATTTCCTTTTTAAACATTTTTTTTGTACACAATTTTTGTTTTATCCCTATGTTAATATTTTTTTGTACAAATAAATAAAGATTTTGACTGTAAAATTAAGTATTTATTGTAATTAAGGTTACTAGTGTATTTATATGGGTGGGGAGTAAATTTTTATGAACATGGCCACCCCAAAATACGTAAGTACTTTATATCTGTCTCATACGGGTGAACGCGGCTGTCAAGTCTATAATATACTTCGTCTAAGGATCATACATATAATATTATTCATCTGTGGTAGTGATTATTTTCTTTTGGATTCTCTTTCTTTGATGATTTTTTGCCATCAGCAAGAGTTTAATAAGTATTGGCACTTCTGTTTATCACGGCGGATCTTGAAAATACAGCATACAGCTGTTGATTATTTTAATATTACTTCTAATTGTTTACGTTTATTGGTTGTAGTAATATCGTGTGAACTGATTCTAAAACAAGTATTGAACGTGAATACGTGATGGATGGAGTTATCATTTAACCATATCATCAAGCTCATTGGGACGGCTGAATAAGTCCCCAAATATCTAAGGATTTTAAATAGACCCACCAACAGTGCGACAAGGATCTTCTGGTAATAAATGTTCCTTGGACTAAGGTTAAAATATTTTAAAACTGACCATGTGTGGGATTTTTTGCAACATAAGTTGTTCTAAATACAAAGTTCCGAAGGTAAGATTACGGAAATTTTGATTCAATATCATCTCTCTCTACCTACCTAGAATCACTAGAATACATCTTACCTAAGTTTCTTTAGCTTTGGGTCAAATCCTTTCTGAATACAAGTTTTTACGCTGACACAGGATCAAGAACTTCTACAGAAAGTTATAAATAGAGGACCTGATATCACGCAAGAGCTTATATTTGAACGAGATGGTGTAAACATTCAGTTCTGTGCAGCAGTATTATGGATGCAAGGGTCACAGCCCACAATACAACCAGTTCAGAATGACAAGGGCATTCTATTGTACAATGGTGATATTTTTGATGAACAGTGGGATCGCAGCAGAAGTGATACTGATCAAATAATGGAAAGATTTTATAAAGCTTTGGTAAGACTGAAAATACATTCAAAGTACCTTATCCTTTTACACAGGACATGATATTTATTTTTTTCTAACAGGAAATTGCAGAAATTATTAAAGAAATACAAAATTTTATGGGACCTTTTAGTATTGTTTATTTAATGAAGAATACAAATGATCTAATATTTGCAAGAGACAAAATAGGCAGGAATTCACTGCTCATACATAAAAATTGCAAGAATATTCTTATTAGTAGTGTTTTAGGTAAGAAAGAATTATAAAATAATTAAGAATAATTTAACATGTTGGAGTGTGAAATTAACATTAAAATATACATAGACCCTAGTCTGTTTTTCATTGCTTGTCTTATATTGTAAATAATCTTGATATTCCTTTTCAACGAAATAATTTATTTTAAAGATAAACTCAAAACACACTTATATAATAGTCATCATTGAACACTGAGATCTTTTAAAATAAATAGTTTTTTTTTAATTTTATTCACTGATATTATTTTCAACAAAATTAAAGGACAGAAAACATTTTTCAATTAGCAAATAAAAATGAACTATACATACAAGTGCCTCACATAATTGGTTCTTTTTACAGGTAGAGAATATGATTGCATTGAAATACCAGCCGCCCATTTATACAAACTTAATATTTTAACAGACCAAATAACATTGTATAAATGGGATAGTCTAATCCAATATCAAGAACTTTCACTAACAGAGTGGGTGGAGTCTGTTAAATCTGTTCAAAGATTACCCGATGAAAATTATATTTTTGATGCATCTACTAACTGGAATGAAGATGAAGAGGTTGGTATGCTTGCCTGTATCTGTAATCTAACATTCCTTTATTAAATCATACATAACATACCTCTTACTAAATTTGATAGGATCAAGAAATTAAAAATTATATAAAAATGGCATCATTGGAGTCAAGCAACAAATCAGTTTTAATAGAAAAGCTGTTACAGAATACAGTAATAAAAGAAACTGTTAATGAAATAATAAGGAATCTAGATAGAAGCATAAGAATGCGTCTTGAAAGGCAACCAAACCTATGTAATATGTGCAAATCAAAGAAAATATCATGTGTACATTCTGCGGTTGGTGTGCTTTTCTCAGGTGGATTGGACTGCACCATTATTGCTTTCTTAGCTGATAAGTATGTGTCAAAGGAGCAAAGCATAGATCTTATAAATATTGCATTTAAAAAAGATGACAGTTCAAACTATGAAGTACCTGATAGATTAACTGGTAGAAAATCTTTGGAAGAACTGAAAAAAATGTGCCCTCACAGGTATGGTAAGAATAAGGCTGTTATATTACTATAATACTCTATATAATAAGTGATCTAATCAAAAGCTTTTTAATGTCTGCAGGAAATGGATATTCAAAGAAATTAATGTTCCTAGAGACGAATTAAATAAATATCAAGATACAGTTATAGCAGATTTAGTTTATCCAAGAAAAACAATTTTGGATGAAAGTCTTGGATCAGCATTATGGTTTGCGGCCAAAGCAGAAAGTTCACAATCTGTCTCACCTTGCAGGGTAATGTATTCATCGTCTTTTAACTTGTTACTATCATTAATGTTACTTTTAACTATGTATTCATTAGTAAATTCCAGAGTATCTATACATGTGGGAATTTAAACATCTCTGCTGCTGGTGTGCTTTTGGTATCATTTCATTTATTTGGTATCATTTCTCATATGTGGAGATTTATTATTAGTATTGATGTTAAGCATAAAGTTATTAGGATATAGTGATTATTAAAACTGTAAATCTTCCTAAGAATAAATAAATAAATTTGGACTAAAAAGTAACAATATTTCAATTATTCATAACAGGTATTGTTTTTGGGTTCTGGAGCTGATGAACTTTTCGGAGGCTACACTAGACATAGAAATGCATTTAAAAGATTTGGCTGGAGTGGTTTAAGCAAAGAACTAAAATTAGACTGGATGAGGATTTCATTTAGAAACCTGGCTCGAGACAATAGAGTAATATGTGATCATGGAAGACAGCCAAGATTGCCTTATTTGGATGATGAATTTACGAAGTATGTTTTGAGTTTGAAACCTTGGTTCAAGTAAGTACATTCTTATTGTTTTAAAATTATTTAAGTCCTGTGCCAGTATGTGTACAGCGTATAAGTAATATCACAAAATATAAATAGTGGTACCTAACATCTTCTACAAACATAAATGATAACTCGCTCGATAGTCGACTATAGACAGTCTAGTGAAAACTTTCTTTGTTTCATATTGGATATCCTTTAATTTTGGACCAATTGCGAATTGGACTAAACGTGAATTGGCCCAATAGCGAGTTGGACCAATCGCGCCTAAACGCCTAAAAGGCAGCACCTTTAAGGTGAACAAATTCGGATGATGATGATCTCGGATAAGGTGTGCGTTCACCTTTATCCGCGCCGAATCGAGATAGCGCTATGAGTGACAGCTAAAGGTGGGAGTGAGTAAGATGTCCCGGCGATTTGTCCGAGTCGTCCGCATTATCCGCGCTGAATCTAATTACGTCATCCGAATTTGTCTAGGATTCCTGGGGTTGCTCCAGATTCGGACGATTCGGCACGGAGAAGTGTGCGAAGTTTCATGGGATTTCATATAAAGAATTAAAAAATTCGGTTCGTTCGGCGCGTTCGGTTCGGATAAATGTGCGTTCACCTTTAATTTCAAAATACCACAAATAGTATTGAACTCTATTGTATGGTTAAAATTGGGTGCGGGAGTTTCAGTTGAACCGGGTGTGGTGTCCGCGTTTGAGCACGACTCGAACGCAGCCACGATGACGCAGAGCGACGCGAGTGCATGTCCATTGCTGATGTGATGATGTATCTGTCGCAGGCAAAACGTAGCGTAAACGTAACTGCGCTCGAGTCATGCTCAAATGCGGACACCACACCCGGTTCAACTAAACTCCCGCACCCAATTTTAACCATACAATGGAGTTCAATACTATTTGTGGTATTTTGACATTAAAGGTGAACGCACATTTATCCGAGCCGAACGCGCCGAACGAACCGAATTTTTTAATTCTTTATATGAAATCTCATGAAACTTCGCACACTTCTCCGTGCCGAATCGTCCGAATCTGGTGCAACCCCAGGAATCCTAGACAAATTCGGATGACGTCATCAGATTCAGCGCGGATAATGCCGACGACTCGGACGAATCGCCGGGACATCTTCTTACTCATATCATCAGTCTGGCGTCAGTTCTGACACTAGAATGATGTTTTTTCTCGGATTATTTTTCATCAGTCTGTCCGTGTAGGTTATGATCGTTCTGCTGACTAGAGCAATGAGACTAGAGACTGATAGACCAGCAGATTGATGGTATATGACCTTTGCCTAAAATTGATTATGATAAATTAGCGTCGACGGCAGACCGTCGGAAGGGCATTCGCTCGCTGTGTTATGCGAAGACAGCGGTGTTGACAACTGAAACTGGTGCCCACCAGTGACTCACACTGGTTGACTCTTTTCTTTGTTGTTACAGATGCTTTCCTGCTGATTGCATGGGCCCTGGCTTAGGAGATAAGCTATTTTTAAGAATGGCAGCATTTCATCTTGGTTTAAAAGAAGTTGCATTGATACCAAAACGTGCCCTACAGTTTGGATCACGAATAGCAAATAAAAAAGAAAAGGGCAGTGACGTGTCTAAAACCTTTTTAAAATAGAGTAAAATAAATTTTATTTGCAACAGGTGAAGACTTTCTACATTATTTTTATGATTGGCGCAAACAAATTATGTAGGTGTTCAGGAGCCCTATTTTTGAATCACTCGCTTCAAGGTGGCGAGTAATTTTCGTTCGAAGAAGAATTAAAAGTCTTAAAAAAATAGAAAAAAACTCGCTTTCGAACGAAAATCACTCGCCATATCCGAGCGAGTGATTCAAAAATAGGGCCCCAGGTCATGTCGTCGTTTGTGATCGTGACTATGTGAGGCTGTACAGCAGTCAGCCAGCAGTACACCACGGTCACGTCAAGCTTGGTGTAGGTACACATACACCACGCTTGACTCAGTGCGCGAGTCCGACTCGCACTTGGCCGTTTTTAACTTTATTGCACTTTGGGCGGACTTGATGATGGATATGACATCCCGAAGGAACCTCGTGCCCGATGAGTTGATGGTCACAGACCATCAACGCATGCGCGGTATCACAGTCACTCACTCCCTCTCGTAGCGTTAACCAATGTGACATTTGGTCAATTAATTTGATAAAAAAGCTATCATGCGTTTTAAAAACATGCGAAAATAAAACCAACAGGAATATAAAGATATCGGCGTCACTTACCATCGGTAGGAAATTAAAATGTTAGTTTAAACCAACAAAAATATTTTTTCAAAATGTTAAAAATGTTTTGTATGAAATTGCCGCCATTTTATGCGAAAATCAAAGATTATAAAAAGTGACACGCACAGAATGGAAAAGTAGGTAGGTAATAAATAGAGGTTAGACAATGCGATGTTGTGATATTTCTTTTAAGGTGTTTTGCATTGGTAGTAGTATTTTTCTAGAAATATCTCGTATGAAAAATTAAAATTATAAAAATCATGATAAAAAAATTGTAAATATCATTCGAGTTTTTGACCTACAGATTTATATTTACTAAACTTTTATTTATTTAGCTCTTTTAAATAACTATTGATCAAAATAAGTAACGATTAAAACGTTTTGATAAAATAATATTCATTCAATACAATTAAGTTAAGTAGGCACAAAGTCTGTGTCACTTCTGCGGTTTCATATTCAAAATTCAAAATTTATGGAATACGTCAGTCTGTTGACAGTTCACGTCCAAAAAATGCGCACATTTTTTGCTTGGCATAGCGCACAGATGAATAATATATGTATCTAGATACAGATCGGACACTCAAGAGGGCGCCTGTAGCCAATAGGAGATTATGCCCCACCTCAGTTTAAAAAAGTAACTGTCATTTGATAGTGTTGTACAGAGTGGATTTCACACCTTTCTTCAATGTCGATAAACTAGTGATGTATCGCAGTCGATAGATGCGTATCGATGTCTATGATAATACTTTTAGGTTGCCTATTTTTGTCAATTAAAAAACGTTGTAAGTTTACACATAATTTATTTAACAAACAACAAAATATAACAAATATTAAAAAATACTTCATAATATGAACAAAATAGACATGCTATCTTAACAAATTATTTGCTACATAATCAACCTAACTTTCTCTTACAAAGAAATATCATTTGGTAGATATCCTCTTTTCCATACTTCCCTAATGATATTTATTTACGTATGTAGAGAGAATTGTCGAGATATATTATGAATCACAATTGTTTAGACTACTATAAGGAAATAAAAAAAATATAACAAAAGAATGGATAAAAATTAAAGTTATAAATGCCATGTACAATTTTGTTGAAATCTTGATGTAGTTAGTATTATTAGCATAAATATAATATCTTCCTAACTTAGTATATTACCTAAAGTCAGTTTTTCAGTGCTTGGCTAATATTGTACACAATATTGACAATATGTATTAACAAAATGATTAATTATAAAATAAAATAAATACAAAACTCACAACCATCATATATTTTTCATCGTTGAACATCAAGATCTTTTAAAATCAAATAGTTAATTTTAATCAGTCAGGTATCAAACGACTGCCGGGAGTCGCATAACAATGGAATTTCTATTGTGTCTCGTTCACACATACTTGACGAGTTAATCAATTTAATTTCCTGATATTATTTTAATTTAAGCTATAAATATATGGTTTACAATATTCAACAAGCAAAGAAAAACTGGATTTATACAATTTTATCAATATAATTATTATAGCAATTGAGCTCCTCTCCTTTATACATATACGAGGCAAACTATGGGGCGGATTTCCTACTGCCAGTACACGTAAACCTACACATTGAAGTAGATGGCACGTACCAGGAGATGACATGCGAGTGTGCCAGCTACAGGCATGTGGATATAATAATAATTATTTACAGACACAAAATGTTATAATGCTGTTACAACCAAAAACTTTCGCTTCCCTC
>OY757253.1:12296590-12345938 GCA_963584085.1 Pyrausta aurata | reverse complement strand
AGTATGTGTGAACGAGACACAATAGAAATTCCATTGTTATGCGACTCCCGGCAGTCGTTTGATACCTGACTGATTAAAATTAACTATTTGATTTTAAAAGATCTTGATGTTCAACGATGAAAAATATATGATGGTTGTGAGTTTTGTATTTATTTTATTTTATAATTAATCATTTTGTTAATACATATTGTCAATATTGTGTACAATATTAGCCAAGCACTGAAAAACTGACTTTAGGTAATATACTAAGTTAGGAAGATATTATATTTATGCTAATAATACTAACTACATCAAGATTTCAACAAAATTGTACATGGCATTTATAACTTTAATTTTTATCCATTCTTTTGTTATATTTTTTTTATTTCCTTATAGTAGTCTAAACAATTGTGATTCATAATATATCTCGACAATTCTCTCTACATACGTAAATAAATATCATTAGGGAAGTATGGAAAAGAGGATATCTACCAAATGATATTTCTTTGTAAGAGAAAGTTAGGTTGATTATGTAGCAAATAATTTGTTAAGATAGCATGTCTATTTTGTTCATATTATGAAGTATTTTTTAATATTTGTTATATTTTGTTGTTTGTTAAATAAATTATGTGTAAACTTACAACGTTTTTTAATTGACAAAAATAGGCAACCTAAAAGTATTATCATAGACATCGATACGCATCTATCGACTGCGATACATCACTAGTTTATCGACATTGAAGAAAGGTGTGAAATCCACTCTGTACAACACTATCAAATGACAGTTACTTTTTTAAACTGAGGTGGGGCATAATCTCCTATTGGCTACAGGCGCCCTCTTGAGTGTCCGATCTGTATCTAGATACATATATTATTCATCTGTGCGCTATGCCAAGCAAAAAGTGTGCGCATTTTTTGGACGTGAACTGTCAACAGACTGACGTATTCCATAAATTTTGAATTTTGAATATGAAACCGCAGAAGTGACACAGACTTTGTGCCTACTTAACTTAATTGTATTGAATGAATATTATTTTATCAAAACGTTTTAATCGTTACTTATTTTGATCAATAGTTATTTAAAAGAGCTAAATAAATAAAAGTTTAGTAAATATAAATCTGTAGGTCAAAAACTCGAATGATATTTACAATTTTTTTATCATGATTTTTATAATTTTAATTTTTCATACGATATATTTCTAGAAAAATACTACTACCAATGCAAAACACCTTAAAAGAAATATCACAACATCGCATTGTCTAACCTCTATTTATTACCTACCTACTTTTCCATTCTGTGCGTGTCACTTTTTATAATCTTTGATTTTCGCATAAAATGGCGGCAATTTCATACAAAACATTTTTAACATTTTGAAAAAATATTTTTGTTGGTTTAAACTAACATTTTAATTTCCTACCGATGGTAAGTGACGCCGATATCGTTTATATTCCTGTTGGTTTTATTTTCGCATGTTTTTAAAACGCATGATAGCTTTTTTATCAAATTAATTGACCAAATGTCACATTGGTTAACGCTACGAGAGGGAGTGAGTGACTGTGATACCGCGCATGCGTTGATTGTCTGTGACCATCAACTCATCGGGCACGAGGTTCCTTCGGGATGTCCCATCATCAAGTCCGCCCAAAGTGCAATAAAGTTAAAAACGGCCAAGTGCGAGTCGGACTCGCGCACTGAGGGTTCCGTGCCAACTTTAACTGAATTAGGGATTCTTACTTCCACTAAGCCAAAATACCACAATATTTTGTTGACCGCAAATATAACTTTGTTTTTCATAGTGTTTGTATGAAAGACAAAGTTATATTTGCGGTTCATAAAAATGTGGTATATCTCAAAAACTACGAGTTCGATTTCGCTCAAACCAATTTTCGTTGAAAGTTTTTATTGAGATCTACATTATATATTTTTTTCAAAATTTTCACTTCCTTAGTTCAAAAGTTAGATGAGGGGGGACGCTCATTTTACCACTTTGGAAGCGTCTATATCTCAAACGTTATACTTTTAGAAAAAATGGTTTTAGAAACCTCAATATCATTTTAAAAGACCTATCCATAGACACGTATTGATGGATTTCGTTTTACGTAGTAGGCCTCCAGAAACGAGCGCCTTTTTTTATCACACATTATTTACCTAAATAATAATACCAATTACAATAATGGCCCCAAAACACCATCAACGGAAAACAAACGTAAACAAAGACCATCTCTCTCTCTTCTCGTTTCCCGCCAAAAACTCCCACAGACTAGTACATACATATTTCATGCACGAACGATTGAGGGAGGTGACAGTCACACACATGGAGAAGTAAGTATTATTGTCAATGGTTTTTTGGCTGAATAAGTGAAAATACATGTTAAGTCAAGTATAGTTTAAAAAAACATCTGTCAACAATCAATCCCGCAGAGATACCAACTGTGACACACGAACAAACAAAACATTTCAAAAATGGCCGCAAATCGACGGAAGCAGGACGACAAAAATTTAGAAATCTTACGTGAACTTATTTCGTTGAATGGGAATAAATATTGTTTAGATTGCAACCAAAGAGGACCTACATATGTTAATACTACAATTGGTTCTTTTGTGTGTTCAAAATGTTCCGGAATGTTGTAAGTATAATTTTTGCGTTATTGTCAGATTATTGCAATCGTAATGAGATCCACAAACAGACTCAAACACATTTGTATTTCAGGCGTGGTCTAACACCACCACACCGTGTAAAATCCATATCAATGGCTACTTTCACCCCAGAAGAGATCGATTTCATTAAAAGTAGAGGAAATGATTACTGCAGACGCGTTTGGCTAGGCCTCTACGAGGGTGAAAGTGTGAACTTTACGGATGAACAAAGCGTGAAAGATTTTATGTCCGATAAATATGAGAAAAAGCGTTATTATTTGGAGCCTCAATCTGGTACTATCTCTAATGGTAGTTCGTCTTTGAGAAACAGACCGAAAATTGCGACTGCAGTCAGTGTAACGAATGCTACACCCCTGATATCTATATCTCCGCAAGCATCCAAGAGTATGTTTAATAATAACACTGTAGTAAACCTGCTGCCTCCTGTAAATGAGTCAAGCAAACTTGCACGGCCACATGTTAATTACCCACAAGCACTGCTCAGTAACATGACTGTGCCTACATCCAACACTGCTCCACCAGTACCTGAGTATGTATAAATGACTACCTACCACAATTTAAGGTAACATTTTCTTATATTTATGTATCTAGCTAGGCATACAATGATCATTACTCATTTTCTTTCAGTTTTCCAGTTGATTTCTCTACTGCAGACATTTACAATAGCAGTCAGTTCAATAACAACATAAATAACAATGTTTCCCAACCATCAGCTGGATCTTGTTTCAATACATTCAATCAACCAACTTCTTCAAGTAAGTATAACATTTTTGACTGTTATGTACAGTGTTTAACACACACCACATGATGAAAACTAGATAATTAACGGGAGATGTTGATTTCAGATGATCGCTATGCTGCCTTAGCTGATCTGGATTTAGCATTAAGACAGCAAAACATGAAACATATGGGTAAGGAATTAAAAAAATAGTTTATTGTATTATTATTTTTTATTATAAAGCCCATGGTGTCTTTTATCATGATGCTAACAGAAAATTCTACAAATACTATGAAAAACTTGGAGCACAACCGAACTATCTTTCCGGCAAAATTTATTATTTGCTATATATGAAACAAATTTTTCCTTTTCTTTCAGAGGACAGCGGTGTAAATAATAAAAATCCATTCCAAAGCCCAACTACCAATGATTCATTTGCCAATAAAAATCCTTTTTTCAATGGAGGATGGAATACATCAACATCAGTTTCTGTCAATCCCTTTATGGTAAGTTTATTTTATACATAGTTACATTATCTCTGAAGTTTTGTACCAAAAATTGATTATTCGGATCTAATAATGTTGATACTGCACATCATATCTTCAGGTATAGCTAAACATAGGAACAATGAAAATTCTATCTTACTCATATGTTGAAATCAATATTTACTGATTGGGTTTTCAAAAGTCAGTTCAGAAATAATGTTGATAAAATATACAACTTTAAAAAACTATAATTGTTCACAAATCAGCTATATTGTATTGTACCTAACGACGCGTTTAGACCAGCGGGGTTTTCTGAAAGAGTGACGTCACCATCGGCGACGTCACTATTTCCTTCACTATTCTCACTCATCGCAAATGACAACACTCAACAATATTGGAACACTTGATTTATTTCTGACAATATTATAATGACACAAGCACTAAGTTAAAATAACAATGGTAGGGGCGGGAAACCTGAGACTTGGCGGGCGTCTTTTTTTCACCTCCGAAATTTAATTAAAATTTTAAGGGTTTGTGGTCAGGAGAGTAGTTTTAGTGTAGATATCTTTCATCTTTGTGTATATATTTATTGTTTTATAGTGTTTGCTGGCTGATTCGGTAAGTTGAACAGTTTTTCATTCAAGATGTGTGATCCTCCCGACAAGGGAGGGTCACCTCAACATTCACAACAATCTGCAGACGAACTTTGCGATCTGCCTGAAGTCAACATATGCTCACCATCTGTAGGATATTGTGTTACAATAACAAACGACTCAGACACAGATGCCTCAACTTCAGCTTCAGATCTAGAACGCAGTCATAAAAGGAAAAGGAAACATCACGAATCACCGATTTTAGAACCCGTTCTCAGCCAATCTGATTTGCCTGCCAACGACTCTCAACCGATTCCCAATGGTCAAGACGCTTCCTTTAGTAGCAAGATCCCTATTGGACGAAAAACTTATAACGACAAAGATACTGCACCATACACTGTGCACGTATCCAAAACCCGGTCCTCTCCAAATGATGGTGCCACTTTGCATCCAGTTGAAATAGGTAAATTCCTCAAAAAGTACTCATACAAGAGCATCATTGATGGAAGTGTTAAAAGTATAGGCCGTAATAGAGTAGCAATCTCTTTTTCAAATTACAATGATGCCAACTATTTTATGAGCCACCATAGTTTGGAATTAAATAAACTAAACGCGTTTGTTCCTACATACAATGTGACGCGAATGGGGCTTGTTCGTGGTGTCCCTGCAGACTGGTCTCCAGAAGAGGTAATTGCTAACATGTCTGTTCCATTGGGTTGTGGAGAGATAATAAAGGTAAGACGATTAAATTACAAAACATTTATTAACAGTGTTGTCACATGGAAACCATCCCAATCGGTAGTCATAACTTTTGATGGACAAACTTTACCAAAACGCGTGTTCATGTGCTATAATGCTCTGCCAGTTGATCTTTATATCTTCCCCACAATCCAGTGCTACAGCTGTTGTAGGTTCGGTCACACCAAGTCACAATGTCGTTCCAAGCCTCGCTGCTTTAAGTGTGGTCAGGAGCATATGGGAGATTCTTGTTCCATCGATGAACAACATGCAATTTGCTGTCTGTGTTCAGGTTTCCATTATGCAACTAGTAAGTCTTGTCCAGAGCAGGATCGCCAAAAGAAAATTAAGACATCTATGGCTGAAGATTCCATTTCCTATGCAGAAGCTTCCAAACTATTCCGTACTTCATCCAAATCTTATGCTGATACTGTGTCTTCGAGTCCTGTAAAGGTAACAAATAATTATTCTCCATCATCAAATTCAACAACTAAGACTCCAATGCAACCTAAATCATATAAAAAGACAGTCTTTTTAAACCCTCGCCCCCCACCAGTGGTGTCTAAGGGCTATGATAAGGAAGCCCATAGGAATTTAATCAAAGATTATTCTTTTCCCTCCCCAAAGGATGGCTGTGCTCTGCCAGGACCTGCCTCCAGGAGCCCTCCCCAAGATGAAAATCAATCAAAATACAACCTCACAGATCTCATTGCATTCTTAATAAATTTAATTTCACAGTTTAATTCTAATTCACCGACCAACGCTGCCCCCTTAATTGAAAGTTGCATTCGATTCCTCCAAAATGGATTTAAGTGCCAAGGTAATTCAATGGAATTGCCGCAGTCTTTTGAGCAAGAAGAGTGACTTTTTCTATTTGTTAAATAGGTTTGAGCCATTTGTTTTTGCTGTGTCAGAAACGTGGCTCAAACCAGATATTAGGTTTAAAGTAAGTAATTACAACTCAATTAGGGAAGATAGAGTTGACGGATATTGCGGGGTCGCCATATTTGTCAACAAATCTATCCCTTTTTCCCCTATTACAATACCCAATCACAGTACTGATTTCAACATAGTTGCTGTCAGTGTTCATAATACTTGCATAGTTTCTGTTTACATTCCTTATCCCTCATCTGATATTTTAAATGAAATCAAGCAAATACTTAGCTCTCTTCCTAAACCTTGTTTGATTCTTGGAGACTTTAATTGCCATCATCGTGCATGGGGTAGCTCTTTGACAAAACCATCTGGAGAATTGTTGATGGATATTATTGATAGTCTTAATTTGTGTACTTTAAACACTGGGTCTATCACCCGACGCACAGCTCCTGGTCAAAATGAAAGTGCTGTTGATCTGTCAATTTGTTCTCCATCTCTGGCATCATCTTTATCATGGCAAACTCTATCTTCATCTTTTGGCAGTGATCATTTTCCCATCTTGATTTCTTTCCCATTTAAAAGTCCTCCCATACCTAAGTATGTACCACGGCTTAAACATAGGCTTCCAGATAAAAACAATTGTTCTTGGTCCTTGTTCAGAGAAAGTGTTGAGCAAAATCTCTCCTCTCTTCCTAATTTATCGCCAGGGAATGAGCCACTTTGTGCTGATGCCTTGGCTAGCTTGCTGATAGATTCTGCAAATAAATTTTTTCCATTAAAAAACCTCTCTTCTAAAATTCCTTCTCCTCCTTGGTGGGATAAAGATTGCTCCAAGGCTATTAAAAAACGTAAAGCAGCTGAACGTAAATATAAAAACTGTATGTCTGACGCAAACTTTATCGAACTTAACAATATTAGTGCTGCAACTCGTAAGCTCTTTAAAAAGAAAAAGTTTGAAAGCTGGAGAGGATTTTGCTCTTCAATCTCACCTTCTACTCCATCCACTATTGTATGGCAGAATATTCGTCGGTTTAAGTCAGCCATGTCTGATTCCTCTAGGCCATCTATTCCCATTGATATTGCTGGTGAATTTTTAGACAAGCTTGCCCCGCCATGGGTCCCACAAATGATGGAACTTTCAGTTCCTGACGATCCCGTTTCTAACCTAGATTGTCCTTTCACAATTTCTGAACTCAAGGGCATAATTCAAAATCTTTCCGACTCTTCTCCAGGTCACGATGGAATCCCGTACTCATTTTTCTTTGACATGAATGAACAGGTTCTTTCATATTTATTAAACATAATAAACTCTGTTATGATTTCGGGTATTATTCCTCCCACATGGAAGTTGCAAATAGTGTTGCCAGTCCTTAAATCCAATAAATCCCCATCCGATCCCACTTCTTATCGACCAATAGTGTTGTCATCTGTGTTAGTCAAATTAGCTGAACATTTAATCAAAAATCGACTTGAATGGTTCCTTGAAAGTAATGGCCTGCTATCGGAAAGTCAGTTTGGATTTCGAAAAGGCAAAAGTACGGTTGATAATATTGGTTTACTTGTCTCTGATATCCGGATTGCTCTTTCTGATAATGAATCAGTTATTGCAGCTTTCCTCGATATAAATTCCGCGTACGACGCGGTGTCACTACCTATTTTATTAAGGAAACTGCGTTCCTTAAACGTTCCTGTTAAAATCTCTAACTTTATTATTAATATTTTCTCTAATAGATGTATTGAATTATGTCAAGGCGATGTTTCCTTAAAACGAACTTCATGGAGAGGCCTACCTCAAGGATCTGTTCTTAGTCCCTTGCTATATAATGTTTATACATACGATTTAGAAACATCTCTGCGTGATAGTCATACAAAAATATTGCAGTATGCTGACGACCTGGTATTGTATAATGTTAGTAAATCTGTAGAGGAAGCCTCTTTGGCATTAACTTTTTCTTTATCAAATATAAAAACCTGGATGGATTCCAATGGCCTTGAATTATCTGCTTCCAAAAGCGCAATCGTAGTTTTTTCTAGATTAAGAAATCCTCCCCCAGTCCAAGTAATATACAATAATGAACCTATCCCAGTAAAACCTCACCATAAATTTTTAGGAGTTGTTCTTGACTCAAAACTTACTGCCCGTCCTCATTGTGACTACCTTGTGGATAAATGTGAAAAACTTCTAAATTTACTTAGATGCTTATCAGGGGTGTGGTGGGGTGCCCACCCATTTTCAATGAAACTTGTTTACAATGCCCTCATTAGAAGTACGTTAGATTATGGAACCTTTCTCCTTGAGCCGGGTAACGTAACCGCATTTAGAAAACTAGATCTTATCCAATCCAAAGCACTCCGAATTGTTACAGGTGCCATGAGATCTAGCCCTGTTAATGCTCTTCAGGTGGAATGCTGTGATCCTCCATTACGATTTAGACGCCAGTTTCTTTGTGATAAATATCTTTTCCGCATATATCACTTTTTAAATCATCCTTTACTTCCCAAGCTCCGGACCCTATCAGAACAATTTTTCAATTCGCCCTATTGGAGACATAAATCTGAGCCGAACCTTTTACTTAGTTACAGGAAGTTGTTATGTTTATCCTCTCCTATTCACCGATCGAGTTTTTTGCCGTTATTTCATTGTAGTCTTGATTCCATTAAGACGTCCATTGATATCCAATTTTTCTCTATTAACAAACAAGACCCTAATATCCGTTGTGTTTTTAATGAGATTCTAAATTCTAAGTTTATTGGGTTTCATAACATCTATACTGACGCTTCCAAGCATTCTCCTGATGAACCCACTGGAGTTGGTGTATACCACTCCCAATATAATATTGTGCAAAAAATTAAATTACCTCCGGAAAGTTCTGTGTTCACCGGTGAATGCTATGGTATATTTAAAGCTATAGAGTATATTAAAATAGCGCGTCTCAAAAATTCAGTAATTTTCACTGACTCCATGAGTGCTCTTCAAGCTTTGAGGAAATTCCCTTTTAAATTTAAAACTCAATTTCCAATAATTTACCAAATTAGACAAGCCTATCATGATTGCATTATGTTAGGTTTAAATGTAAGTCTATCCTGGATACCAGGACATTCTGGAATCATAGGAAATGAAGTGGCTGACCGATTGGCAAACGAGGCAATATCATCTGGAGACATTTTTCCGTATAAAATTTATGCCCATGACCTTTCTTCATTACCTAAGATCTATTTGCTTGACTCTTGGCAATCGGAGTGGGAGAGTAGTAGTCAAATCAAAGGTAAACATTTTGCTAAAATTCAACCACTAATCTCAGTAAAACCATGGTTTTTCAGGACGAAGTTTGGCAAGCTTGCATCTTCTGTTATTTCTCGTTTAAGACTGGGCCACGTATGTGCTCCATCCCACCTTGCCAGGCTTGGTCTTGTTGAAGACGACAACTGTGAGTGTGGTGGTGGAATCGGTGATATTAACCATGTGATCTTTTCCTGTCCGAAGTATGATCGTTCTTTATTCTACGCTGAACTTGTATCTCTTAAAATTCCTTTTCCTACTTCTATCATATCCTTATTATCTTCAACCAACCTCTCTGTATATAGTTGTTTAGCTTCATTCATTCAATCGAATAACATAAAAATGTAATATAAGTATATAATCATCCTGTCATTTTATCCATCTTCAACCATTTCCTAATCTCCTGATCCTTGTAATTCCTTTTTTCCAAATTCCGTATGTAGGGTGTTTTAAAATATTCTCGTTTCCCCGTTTTTACTCGACACTGGCAGAGATCATAACTCGTTGCCACAAGACAGCAGTATCGCTGTCAAGAAAAAAAAAAAAAAAAACAATGGTAGGTACTCACAGGGCTCCTAGTTTACCCCTGATGAATGATGATACACCGTCTCACCTATTCCAAGGTTCGACCAATAATGCCACGCCGCGCCACACAAATCACTTTTTATAAACTTCATGAACACAAATCAAAATGGCGTTCGGCGGAGATACTACGTAATCAAAAACATTACTTCTAATTAAACAATTTTGGTTACTAGATTTTTTACAGTAATCGAAACGGTGTCAAAATTCATTGCTTATTTTTAGAAACTTAGTTCAGCTTTCACTGTATTTTATAATCATTTCTATCTGAAACATCCGCCGAAAAACACACGTCAAAATTTACGTTAAGATGGAAATACTGCGTAGTCAAAACATTACATTTTAGTTAAACAATTTTGGTTATTAGAATTTTCACAGATATCAAAACAATGCCAAAATTCATTACTTATTTTTAGAAGCTAGGTTTACCCCTAACAATATTTTTGAATCGTTTTTATTCGGAACATCCGCCGACGCATATTAACAGTTATGGCGGCAAATGTTCCGACAAGAAAGCAAGATCAAATCAGTTCATACATTCTAAAAACTCATCTAACATTACCAAATAAGCTATGTGCAGCTGTTTATAAATCAAAATAAGAATTAAGAACTTGTTAAATGAACCCTAACTACATCTTAGTATAATTACAAACAGGGATTGCTTAACTAATATGGTCTTGCGTCGACATACCATATCATTAATTATATTTGTAAATAAGTATTTGAGTATTTAAATCTTGGTCCTGAACTTGGTCATATTGATTGATTTGTTTTAATATTTATTGACTAGACAACTATTATTTTTACAATGCCTTTTTTTATCACTTCCTGTTCACAGTTATTGTGTGCACAGTTAATATTAATGAGATATTTGTGTGTATATAATCACTTGAGAATACTGATGCCTTTGACTGTACTCTGTACAGAACTCTAGTGCTAAGCCCACCATATCTCTAGTATCAGTTTGAAGAACTATTGACCTTTTGACATCAATCTATTAATATAATTATATGTCAGTAAGTCAATTGTCTATTGCAATTGATAATATTTTCTATCCCATCCGTCTTCCGACTGCTTTACTGATAAAATATTTTAGAAATCATTTTCCTGAATTCTATTGTTAGTTAGCATTTAGATCAATGTGGTTTGTTTGTATTGAAGGAAGGAAATTGGTAGAAAAATACATTATTATTATATTTCTACTCATATCCGGTAACATATTCACAAATTGTTACTTTGATCTAATATGTGGCATCAGCACACGGTGACCCATTTTAATTTTGTTTTGGTGCTTGAGTTCTAACATGTCTATGTCGTTTTTGCAGCCTTCAACAACCAATGGAGGATTTGTCAATTCCAAGAATCCATTTCTATAACTTGTAAGGAACCCCAAAACCAAGTCGGAAATCAAAGAACAAATGAATGCAACTAAAAGCACAAAAAAGATACAAAGTTGATTATTATTTACAAATTGTAAAATAGTCCTAATTATATTCAGTTTGCCATAGTTGTAATCTCCCTATATCATTGCTCCTATGTGTAACGTAATGTGCTTATTTATGGTTGTAAACTAAAGTGCCTCAATCTGCCTTAACTACTAGTAATCAAAAATATAATATAAAATAGTTATTTCTTGTAAGAACTGTTGTTAAATAAAACTGCTGTAGTATTTTTGATTGAATTTATGCAGTAACAGTTTGAATATGAATGTTATTGTTCATGTTATTATGGCTGGTGTTAGCTTTATTCTAAATTATGTATGTATTTATATTTGTAGTTTAGAATCACAAGGCAAACGCCATATTTTAGTCAATGAACTGGTATCCACATTTTAATATAAATACGCAAATCGTTGGGTATGAATGAATATGCGATATCAGTGATGAAATATTTGTTTGCGCATAGTGCCTTAGTAAAGGAAGTGAAGTGAGTCATACACGATTAGTGCGTTTCGAAATGTCGGTGACTGAGCCCAGCTTGAATGAAGTCATCATCACATGCATGGTGGCTTCGAATAGTTTGATATTTAAGACATGTTATTAGGGTACAAGTTATTTTGTGACTATTGCTTAGTAAAAGTAGCAATAGTTTGATCTTATGGATAATGACAAAAGATTTAACATTCTAAGATAATGACATCAAATGAGTATTCGAAGTACCTGCGAATTTGTAATGTGGCCTTAGCACAATGGCGATATTTACGCCTAGCCATTTTAATTTTAGATTTTTACTTCATCTCACCTATACGGTTATTTTTTTATTTTATTAATCTCAATATCATTGGGACAAATTAAAAGTCCACTTAAGATGTGTGTGACACGAGTCGCCTAACTAACAATGCAATTACTATCGCTAAGCTTTCTCGATTTAATTATATTATGCAGACGCGGCTTCTGACCACTCTACTCTGTACTGAGCTTTGTTATGTTTATTCTAAGTTAACACAAACTTGTAATTTTAAGCAGTTGTATTTTCATTATTCTATCATGCGATGTACCTAATTATCAACCGACAGTTTTATTATCAAGCTCTCAAACATTGTATTTCATCTGTGATGTAATCAGTAATTTATTATAATTGCAATGAGCTAATTTGAACAAATTTATTTTAATCAATGCACTTTGCTATTTATTTAGTTCTAATTGTAATTGTTTTTACTATTGAGCACTAAGATCTGTTAATTTGTATAAAATATGTAAAAAATAATCATTATTAAATATTTTTTTTACACATTACTATTTGTACTAATTTATTTATTACATTAGGTCATCTTTATATACATAAGAGTCGAGTCTAAAAAGCAAGAAAAGAAAAATAGTTTTTTTTCTTAATTATTTTCCTGTTTTTCAAACTTGATTGAACTTGGCTCGTACTTTTTTTTACATTCTGTATACTAATAATTTATGAGTAACTAGCTTTTGCCCGCGACTTCGTCCGCGTGGAATAGTGACTTCTTTTTCCCGTTTTTTACACATTTACCACTATATCTTTGCTCCTATTGGTCGTAGCGTGATGTTATATAGCCTATAGCCTTCCTCGATAACTGGACTATCCAACACAAAAAGAATTATTCAATTCGAACCAGTAGTTTCGGAGATTAGCGCGTTCAAACAAACAAACAAACAAACTCTTCAGCTTTATAATATTAGTATAGATATGAGTATGTACGTACTCATACATTCACATCATCATAAGTTCATGATAAACTCTTCACTTCTAACATTAAAAAATACATAAATAAATATGGTAATAAAACAGTAGCGAAAGGAAGGTTTTCATTTCAATCAAAGAAATGTTTTATGTATACCGTTTATTTATTTAATAATTAGTCGATAATTTTAGGTGCGCTGGCTTTTATAGCGTTTTATTCAGTCTCATATTTACATTTTACACTTTCGAGATATTATACGTCACATTTTGTATTTACTACTTTTTCTCGTAAATACTGGGGTGGAGAAATTGTCAGGAGTCACGTTCGGGCTTGGCAGAGGAGTCTTGGGCGTCTCATTGGATATCGATACTGTCGAGACGTTCTTGATAGCTTCGGGCAGGTCTTCCGGCAGACTATTGGGCTGGGACGACGATGATGCCGCTAATCTTTTCTCCGATATGGTCTTTAGAATATTTTTGCCGGCTTCTTTAGTCTGAAAATTAATAAAGAAAATAAAATTAGAGAAGTCACCTGTAACAAGCATCGATAAGGGATCGACAATCCTAATCGCAATTGGTACTTGAAGCAAAATTGTATGGAAACAATATAAATATTGGCTGGAAAATGACTATTTTTAGGAAATAGTAACTACCTATTACGCGCACGAAGCGCTCAGGGATAGCGAGGAGCGACGCGCCCACACGAAGGATAACGCAGTTGTGGTGTGCGAGCGCTCGCGCCAAACATTGCGTAGTACTGCGTTTAAAATGTGGCATGCTCTCTACATGTTGTGCTACAACGTACGGTTATTGCCGCATCTGCATTATGAGACGTTACGTAGTACTATTTTATCTTCTGTAATTAAACGCGCTGTAAATAAAGTGGTCTAGCAGCGAAGTAAAACTCGCGGTAGAAGAGTTGCTATCACTGTAGTGTACCGATACCGAGAAATCTGCATCAAGGCTAGCCAACATACAAACATGGTTTTTAACTATTGGCCTCTTAGAGAAGCTCAAACAACACGAGATGGGCTATGCTTGGAACTTTTCTACTACCTACGAGATAGAATCAGAAATGAGGAGACACGTAGAAGAACGGACATAGCCCTGCAAATCAGTTAGCTCAATTGGCAACGGGCCCACGGGGCAGCGCAAAGAACTGGTAACCGTTCGAGCGGAAAAGTACAAGATTGAAGGGGGAGACCTTTCGACCAAAAGCGCAGCGTGGGTTGTCCATCAAAAGACGTACTGACGACTGAACGAACTGACCTGTAAAGATCACAGGATCACACTGGACGCAGACCGAATGCGACCGGTCGCTGTAAAAAATACTGGGGAGGCTTTTCTTCAGCAGTGGATAATTTTTATTTTATTTATTTAATCATTTTACAGGCAATAAAGACCCATACAACAGGTACCCTAAAGTCTAACATATATTAACATAATTAAAATAATTATGATGGACGTACACTCTCGTGCTCCAGGCACTTGTAGGCGTAGTGCGCGGCGTGGTCGAGCAGCGAGAAGCGCAGGTAGTACTGCGCGAGGTAGCGCTGCGCGGCGGGCAGCTCCCTGCTGGCCGCGTTGGCCGCGTCCTGGCACGCCGCCGTGTACGCCGCCGCCGCGCTGTTCGGCATGTTCGACTTCTCGTACAGCCTGCGACGGAAATAACACATGTTCAGTTTTAGCACTTGCGGATCGAGAATTAAGTATAGCTTTTTAGGGTCTGTAGCCGAATGGCAAAAACGGAACCCTTATAGTTTCGTCAAGTCTGTCTGTCTGTCTGTCCGTCCGTATGTCACAGCCACTTTATTCTAAAACTATTATCATTACACAGTTGGAGCTTGGTAGGTAAATGTATTCTGTTACCGCTTTTCGATTTTCATTCTTTCTATTCATGCAGCTGTTGTCACATATTGTTATTTTTACTCGATTTTGAAGGCTAGTAATGGACGATAGACTGCCGACGAAAGTTATTGCCGCCGACAAAGAGTTGGTTGACACAAAAATGTTAACGTCTATAGGTAGAGCGATTCATTGAGCCCTCGCCTGCGGGGCGGCCGGGTGTGGGGGGAGACGAGAGCGCGGTTAGTTAGCGGCCCGCACCCCGCGCGCCACCCAATGAAGCGGTTTACCTATTAGTTATCAACATCGTCGACATAATATTATGATAATATGACGACGTCACCAATGAATATGGTGTCAGTGGTCAACTACCATAGCCTAGTAATCTACCTTATTAGGATTTTTTTGCAAGTAGTCATAATTACAAATATAATGAAAGCTTACTTTGCCAACTTAAAAAGAGCCATTCCTTCAATGTCTCCTGTGCTGTGTGCTTTGTAGTAACATTTGAGTGCATTTGGTATCTTATCCATCTTCTCATATGCTTCACCAAGAGACACCAACATCCTCGAATCGTCGGGTTTCAGCTGAGCGGCGCGCGAGTAGTAATATATGCAGTACCCGTTCAGGCCAAGTATCTCGTAGGCTTGGCCAAGACCATTCCATGCACGGTAGTCATTTCTATTTACATCTGGAAATTAAATAATTAAGTATTGTACTGATAAATAAATACAACAGAGAGTAGATTAGAAGGAAGCGAGGAAGATCAAGAATTAGCTATATGCAGCAAATAAATGATAAGTTAAATTACGGGTTGTATCAGGAGGTCAAGATAATGGCGGACAAATGTTAGTAATGGAATAACTCCACCAACAAGAGCCTAGCTCTTAAATTTGATGATGTACTGATGAAACAATTTACAAGACTCTCATCATCATCTCATTTTTTTAGTATCATGTAAGTATACAAGTATGTTAAAATAAACTTTTACCTATAGCTTGTCTGTAACACTGTATGGCAGCATTGGAATTCTGCAACTCTATAAACTCATGTCCCATAAGAATCCATGCAGATAGGTATTGAGGGTCCAGTGCAAGTGCCCTTTGGAAGTACATAACCGCCTTCTGGTGCTCACTTCTTAAACTGTAATAATTACCTGAAACATAATTTAAAAAACTATGATAGATACACATTCTGGCTATATCTCAGCTCAGTTTTATTCTATTTTATTGGACAACAAAGCAGTTGTTAGATTTAGTTTTGAACTAATCTTACCAATCACACAACATGTCTCAACTCTGTATTTATCAATGGACACAGCTCTCTGTGCCAAGTTAGCTAATTCCATACGTTTTTCTTTTAAGTACAACAAGTGTGAGTAGACATCCCAGTTATCAAGTCTGTATGGATCAACTTGGTACAGTTCACGGAACAATGTCAATGAAGTATCTACATCTGAAAGAGATAAAGTCTTGGTCATTTTAGAAACTTTTTAAGATTGAAAAATTTTGATTTTCGTTATCCTGAAATGAAACTCTTTTCTTTGAGCACATTCTTGTTAAGGATACAGTCCTCATTACATTTATCTTTGTTAGACAGTTTCTATAAAAGGTTAAAGCTTACCTCTTCTGTCATGATGAGCAATCGCCATTTGAGCTGTCACATAAGTGCTTTTGTGAAAGCCTACAGCAGCCAGAGCCAAGTATGCATCTAGGGCTTGATCAGACAACTTTAGTTCAACAAAGGCATGTGCAGCAAAGAAGTACATCATCCAGTGTTCCGGCAGTTGTAAGGCATCAAGGGCCTCATACTCATTGGCTAGTCCAGCTAACTCCACCCATGCGGCCCAGAGAGTAGGGGCTGCTGCTACAGCAGCTTGCAATACAGTAACAGCCTGGCTTCGTAAATCCAACTTCTTAAGAACTACACCCTCTAAATAAAGAAGGTAACCATCAAGGTTATTTCTATTGGCCTGAAATGTTAGTTGTCATTTGAAATATACAAACACAGTTGATGTTTAAATAATAACATTAAATTTGAATCGAAGATAGCAAAATTACCTTGAAAAAGGATAACAAATCTAATAACACCTGATTTGACTCAGTATTTTCACTGCTGGAGTCTGTGGCATTATCTAACCTCTTTTTTTCACTGGACATGTATTGTGAGTATCTTAGTAAGAACACGCACTTGGGACTGGTGCAATTCTCTAGGAAATGAGCAGCTCTATCGTATTCCTGGCAGTCAAAATATGTTTTGGCTAAAGTATATGCTTCTTTCTCTTCCACGGCGATACCGTCATCACGACCCTCCAGGGGCTCTTCGTGTGCTACTTTGTGCTCTTTTAAGGCAAAATTTAATTCCGCAAGCCACTTAGCTGTCTGTATTAGTCCTCGATCTGTACATTCCAAAATTCCATGACGAATATCCAACCTCACTTGATTCAAGTCAATTTGAATGTCTCCCTTAGTGTTCATAGTTAATGGCTGCATTATAATATTTTTGTCTTTATTTCAACCGTAATTTCACTTAAAGCTTTTTGTAAACTGTAATTAATTGTTGGAAATATCCATGCATAACATTTATTTACCGATTCAATCATAAAATCGAATCAAATTTTTGTTTTTTCAGCTAGGTACTGTCAAAAGCAAAGTAGTCAAAAGTGTCAAACGTCGTGACAGCCGGCTAAGACAGATGATGTACCTGTCGCAGTTAAATCGTATAATTCCGCCGTTTACATAAAGCGTCGTCTGTTTGAGTCTGTGAGAGGGTCGCATTTTAAAGCGACGGCTGCGCCGGAGGTCCCAGGTTCAATTTCCGGGTCGGGCCAAAAATATGTACCGGAGTTTTTCTGTTCTGAAATTCTCAGGGTAGCCCGGAGTTTGGTAGTTGGCGGTGTTTCACCCCCGTGCCTCGGAAAGCACGTAAAGCCGTTGGTCCTGCGCCTGATCTCTCTCCGGTCGTGTCAGATTTCTGTCCCATCGAGCTATGAGAGTGAAAGGAACAGAGAGTGCACCTGTGTTTGCGCACACACTTGTGCACTATAATATGTCCCGCGCAGTCGGTTAGTCGTTATGACTGGCCACCGTAGTCGAAATCGGCTAGGGGGACTATTATTACGTCTGTTTATAAACGCTCTCGGTTAAGCAAAATGACGAAGGCAAAATGTATAATGCCGACTCATTATATATAATGCCACAACATTTAATCTACAACCGAAACGCATTATACACAATGCCAAGAAAAATGTAGAATTTAGTTCTTTTTCGCACCACGGGTGTCGCTATTAAGCATTAAAGAAAAATGGCGTCAAATAGTAAATTCATAATATGTGAAAATGTAATTGAAAAATAATGGAAATACGACGTGTGTGTAATTGATGTTATGCGTGGTATTATAGATGGGCGGGTGGGTAAAAATACAGTGGATATTATCCAATTTATTCCCACCCGGTAGGTAAAAATTGATTTTTACCTAATTTACCAAGGTGTTTATTAAGAATGCTGGGTATTTATTAAATTACGTTGAATACTCATTGTTTTGAGTATCATTTGGCTGTGTATGAATACCTAGACCTACTATGTGATTAGAAATATCGTTTATGCTATACATTCAGTCATCATATTCACTTAAAATCATAAATTATATTATTCGTTTCAACATAATCGGATAATGTTGAGTAGTAACAACCGTTTTTTTTTAATGAGTATAACTTACAAAAGGACAGAGACAAAAGAAGTTATCTCAACTTTGCAATATTTCACTTGATGACTTGGTAGCGGTGACAGCACTCAATGTAAATCTGCATCTCGTCGTATTATTTTTTGTTTTGCATCAGTATTTGAATTTATTATATTTTGAGCACGTTTAACACTTTGACATATCTTTCCTTCTTTGCTAAAGCATTCCTGTATTATAAGTATTACATTACAATAAATGCACTCTACGCGATTTTTGTAAGATTTGTAACTCAGTGTTTGACAGTACTACCTTAAATCCGTCGTCGGTCGAGAAGTTGTAAAAATAGTTATAACAAAGACTACGCGCAGCGACATTACATTCAAAACTGTCAAGTTATAGCCAACGGCGATAAAATTGCGCACGTGGCAATCCCAGCTAGATAAAAAGATAAAGGGAAGTGTTGCTTTCTTAAATTTCAACCACATTATGTGTATATTTATAAAATTAGTTCGTATTTAATTCTTAGATCAACAATTACTCATAATGTACTGCATGCACTGAATAAAATTTTGTCCTGTAAAACTGTTTAACCTTACACAGTCTCCCTCTTCCCCTTTGGGATTGCCAAAATGCAAGTACGCACTGTATTTGCAACTAAATGACAGTTTTTATGGGATTTAAATAAAAATATACCATTTTTATGGTTCAGTATTATAAACTACTTGAAAAGAAATTGAATCACACCATAAAAGTGACAAACTTCAATAAAAATATTTCATTTATTTTTTTAAAACAGGCTTAATTTATACCCGGTATCAATTGGAATCGGGTGGGTAAAAATTGCGTGGATTGGATATTTATCCAGTGGCTGGGTTTATATCCGGGTAGGCGCCCATCTATAGTGGTAATAGTGATTTCAAAGACTTTTTTCCAAATGAAATACAAGAATTGTAGAATACTCAATCGGGAACGATAAGAAATTTATGGAAAAATTACAAACATTTTTAGGTTATCTGGCACCTCAAGAACGCTAAGGTGTCCATGGAATCTTAGAACCACAGGACACCTGCAGAGTATTATAAATTATTGGTGAAAAATATGATGTAATTAATGGGTATTATTGATATGGACTATATTATTCTAAAAAAGGATTGCCCTGGCCCCTGACAGTGTAACCGTCATTTCTATTGTTTATTTAATTTAAATAATTGTGACAAAACTAATTGACTATCAAATACTTTTTTTGAAATTTCTACGTGATAAGTCCTATTTAGTCCCACAAAACTTTGTTTTATCTTGGTAACCCTTAATCGGCATCAACTTACCAACCGTCATCGAAATGACTATAATTGAACGCTTTTGCCCTCTGCAATTTGCAAATCCGCGAGATTTATAAACTGTCGACGCCATTTGTAAACGGCGGAATGATACGTTTTGCCTGCGAATTTTTTTATTTTTTTTCCGGCAGACGGACATACATAGCATTACATGATCAGTGATGATACATACAATAGCTGCTGGCTGGTGAGTGACGAACTAACGACGGACCGACCCGACCAGAGGACCCGACCGACCGTACTACAGTGCGAGTGCGACACTGATCTTTTGTTTGGCCTTAGACGAAGTATATTATAGACTTGACAGCCGCGTTCACCTGTATGAGACAGATATAAAGTACTTTAGTATTTTGGGGTGGCCATGTTTATAAAAATTTACTCCCCACCCATATAAATACACTAGTAACCTTAATTACAATAAATACTTAATTTTACAGTCAAAATCTTTATTTATTTGTACAAAAAAATATTAACATAGGGATAAAACAAAAATTGTGTACAAAAAAAAATGTTAAAGAAGGAAATAGGATTTTTAACGTCATAGAACAGAATAAGTCCGCCAATTGTACAACTTACAGAGCAATAAAGTTTAAATAAAAAAATGCCTGCCCTTTACTTGATTGTGGCAGGCAGAAATTAACAATGAACGGTGATAAGGACAAAAAACAATATGTGCGTCTCTCTCACTCTTAAGTACTTTTGTATCTTAAGTAATTGACAAGTTAGAAAGTGATGGCTTCACTTTCTAACTTGTCAATTATAAATATGTGTCAAATCTACAGGATACATAATCTAAGGTTTTGGCCAACGGTGTGACAGTCGGAACTAACGCTGTCAAAATTTGACAGCGTTGTTCCGACTGTTATTTAATAATTAAGAAATGCGGTTGCCAGATCGAGTATAGTGAAATCTCCCAATCTTACAAGATATTTTCCCTTTTGTTTTATTTTCGTACGTGTTCTAGGTAAACTAATAATATGATTGTTTTTAAATACCGTAGAGCTAAACACATAAAATAAAGTTTTAATTTTCAATGGTAATTATTAATAATACAATTGTTTTGCGCCTACAATCGTTGGAACATACATGATATGCATCTTATGGTAGTCAAGGCCTTTAACGATATTTCTATCCAAGAAATATTTTCTAAGACTGCCATGGATGGGTAAAAAAAGACGCTAATGAATTAAAGACTCCCTGAATCAAGGGAGATTTTCTTGCTCTGGCTGGATACCTTTTTGAATGCTTACATCATCTTGGTTGAATGCTAGCGCCCCCTGTCAATGTCATCTACAGTGCGACCTTAGACTTAGATTATGTATCCTGTAGATTTGACACATATTTAAAATTGACAAGTTAGAAAGTGATGGCTGTATACAAAAGTACTTAAGAGTGAGAGAGACGCAGATATTGTTTTTTGTCCTTATCACCGTTCATAGGTAATTTCGGCCTGCCACAATTTAAAAATAAGGGCAGACATTTGACGTCTATGCGAAAAATACAATAAAATTGCAAATTTAAAATAAATTTTGTGCAAGTGAAGTGTTTTGTGGATTACGGTGTGATTGTTTTACTTACTCAACATGGTAAATTGTTGTGTGCTTGGATGTAAAAGCCGTACTGAGCGTAAATATGAAAACATAACATTTCACACATAAGTAAGCCTCATTTATATTGTTCCTATATGTTTTACCTGCATCGAAGTGCATTAATCTTAAATCCTATAAAAGAACATACATAATAGTGGAAAAAAGTAGTGAATTGGACGTAGTTCTATAGAAACGTTTCAACCCACACCTTGGTCGAAATTGAGTTATTATACTCAGGCCACCTATCTGGGTACCTTCTATCTAATAGTAAAGACACTGATTTAAAACAGGCTATATTTTATGAAATATGAGCATGCTTAAAATCGTAAAATGATTCATAAGCAAACTTAACCAACAAAATAACGTGCTATGACGCATGAAACGTTTTGTTAAAAATTATTTATTCAAAAAAGTTTATAATAATGATTCAATATAAATTGAAACATTTCTAAAAATACTAGATTTGTTACACATGGTATTTACAACGTTTCATGCTTTTTTGGTTGTTTCACTTAAAACTGATATCAATAAATATAAACGATTCAAAACATATGTTCCTCCTACAAAAGTAAAAATAAAAGTAATTTTAAATGATTCACATTGCTGTGAAACATTCAACAATATATTTTAAGCATTTCATTATACATTATATTAAAATTATTTTAGTAGGATTTTCACGTTGTTATATTATTTGATAGTCAAAATAAAAATAAAAATATCATTAACTAGGAAATCAATGTTTTTAGGACATAAAACAATCGTACAATCCTCTTAGTGATTATTACTATTTAATACCTATAAAATAATTTGTTTTAAATTTTACACGTCGTTGGTGTGTTATCTTTTTTTGTTATTTTATTTTTCATTTTATAAGTTATAAAAACCGGCCAAGTGCGAGTCGGACTCGCGCACGAAGGGTTCCGTATCTACTAAGTATTTGAGCACTTTTGTTGCCTGTGTATGTCTTGTAAAACATTATTAGGATTGTCTTTTAAGGTTTTGATTTCCTTTAAATATCAAAATATCCATAATTATGAGACAAAACTGGTTATATCTTCTGATGGCGCCGATGTACAATTTTGTTTTTTTTACAGCTAAAAAAGACAATTAATATCAATATTTCACTACAATTACAGTTTCATATCTTAACGCGTCATGGAGGTAAATGTTTTTTATGCAAAAATTTACATGGAAATGATTTTGCTTTAAGTTTATGGACTACAACTCCGTAATTTGTTTAGTACTTATCATAGCCGTGATAGTTTTCCTTCTAAATTCATCCATCATTTATGATAGTGCTGTGAAATTTTCACGTATCTTCCTACTACCGTTTAGTTGGGAGAGAGTAGGGACATAGGACTCTAACAAAAATTAGCCCTTTAAAACTAAATGTTACGGAAACATGCACTTTATCGAAAAGTGATGATAGAAAACTCATAATCTAATCATTTTAAAAGACCTCTTTTACGATACCTCACACGACGTTTTTGGCAAGAGAAAAAAAAACATTCTCACGTTACGTTACATGTATTAGTATTGTACCCAGAAAAAAAAAATGTATTTTACCGCTTTGGCGAAGAGATTAGAATATACACTCATGCCGAATTACAGTTCTCTACCACCTCAGGTCACTGCGCTGGACTGCAGACAGACGGATATAGCAAAACTATAAGGGTTCCATGTTGGACTACGGAACCCTAATAACGAATAATGATGTTTTGTTTTCCGTACAATGATAATAAATAATTGCAATTTGGTTCTTGTTTAAAAAGGGCCTTTTTTTACAGATTATCGGGATGAAACGTTTTATAGAATAATATTCGAGACACTTCCATACAAAAGTGAAACGTTTCAAGTGCGTTTTAAGCAAAAATTTATAATTTATATTTTAACTTAGTAAAATGAAGTTTACAGTAAAATCACACTTTTTTTGTTTATTTTAAATATGTGAAACACTCTACTATAATCTAAAGGACAAAAAAAGAATACCATGAAAACAGAAAAACTTAAATATCTCAGTTTCACCTCAGTGTGGGTTGAAACGTTTCTATAGAACTACGTCCAATTATCAATCGAATTGTAAAATATTTTTGTATTATTACCTGACCAAATATAAAAGGTCGTCTATGGCTCAACTCTGTGGGTTATGGCTATTACGGTAGCCATTTTGTTAGTATTTTAAATTTTGCTGGGTTATCGTTGCCTTTAGGGATACCACAATACAAAGGGTAAAAGTTCTCGATTTAAGGGTAATTTACAATCGACTAATTTTAAAAATCGTATATGTATTTTAATTGCTGGATGAACATTTCATGCGTTGTAGTGATCATTATTATTTGAACTAATTATGATTTGTGTTCATTTATATAGATTTCCAAAAGACGAGACGGTACTAAAGGTTTGGACTGCAGCGACTGGACGGCAAAACTGGCAGTCTACCAAGCACACTCGCATGTGTTCTATCCATTTTAAAACCGAATGCTTTCAGAAAAAGCAACGGGTAACTTATTTGGCAAATATTTGAATGTACGCAACAAATTTATGTTGCGTATTTATGTTATTATTTAATAAACTTACATCATTTAACGGCCCATAAAAGTTATTTGTTGACTATTTTATTTAAACTTTATTGCTCTGTAAGTTGTATAATTGGCGGACTTATTCTGTTCTATGACGTTAAAAATCCTATTTCCTTCTTTAACATTTTTTTTTGTACACAATTTTTGTTTTATCCCTATGTTAATATTTTTTTGTACAAATAAATAAAGATTTTGACTGTAAAATTAAGTATTTATTGTAATTAAGGTTACTAGTGTATTTATATGGGTGGGGAGTAAATTTTTATGAACATGGCCACCCCAAAATACGTAAGTACTTTATATCTGTCTCATACGGGTGAACGCGGCTGTCAAGTCTATAATATACTTCGTCTAAGACCTTAGATTATGTATCCTGTAGATTTGACACATATTTATAATTGACAAGTTAGAAAGTGATGGCTGTATACAAAAGTACTTAAGAGTGAGAGAGACACACATATTGTTTTTTTGTCCTTATCACCGTTTATAGTTTAAAGTTAATTTCGGCCTGCCACAATCGAAAGAAGGGCAGACATTTGACGTCTATGCAAAATAAATAAAATTGCAAAATAAAAATACATTTTGTGCAAGTGAAGTGTTTTGTGGATTACCGAGTGATTGTTTTACTTAGTCAACATGGTAAATTGTTGTGTGCTTGGATGTAAAAGCCGTACTGAGCGTAAATATGAAAACATAACATTTCATTCGTAAGTATATATAGTGCCATCTACGAAGGCGCGCCCCACTCTTTTTTTGATTGATAAAGGTGCGGGGTGCGGGGGGAGACACGCGCGTCAGTTGCGAGCCGGCCGTCATTCAAATATTCAGACTCGTCACGAAAGTGGCTCTGCTTAATTTATTTTTAAAATGTCAAGGAAAACCCAGTGTGTTGTACTAAAAAATAAACCTGGTATAATCTTCTGTCATTATTAAATGTACTTAAATAATTATAATGGTAACTTAAACACCATAAACAATTTTAAATAAAAAAAACATGTGGTAACTTATAATATTACCGGGATTTACTTTATCGGGGAAGGCTATAAAACATTACGCTAGGACCTACGTGTATGAAGAAAAAACAATTCACGCGTATGAAGTCCCGGTGGACCGATGGTTCTCTTAAAAGAAAGTTTTTAATCATTTTTTAAATGTTATAAAACGTTCTTACGTATTTCGTTTACGTCAATAGTAAAAATGATGCTTGTGCAGTTTAAAAATAATATATTACTTTTCTAGTAACTAGCCTTACCTACTTAAAACCATATCCAAGTAGAGCATCTTTCCCTTTGAGTGTATTTTTTGAAGTGTGCTTGTCATTTATTCATTATGATGCTCCAAATTCAATTCAAAAGCTTGCACACATGTACTATAAACGATTTGGACGAGTGGTGGGGCGCGCCTTCGTGGATGGCACTATCTATAAGCCTCATTTATATCGTTCCAATATGTTTTACCTGCGTCTAAGTGCATTAATCCTAAATCCTTTATAAGAACATACATAATAGTGGAAAAAAACAGTGAATTACCAATCGAATTGTAAAATATTTTTGTATGATTACCTGACCAAATATAAAAGGTCGTCTATGGCTCAACTCGGCACTGATCATGTAATCTTTAACTCGGGGGGTTATGGCTATAACGGTAACCATTTTGTGAGTATTTTAAATTTTGCTATATTATCGTTACCTTAAGGGATACCACAATACAAAGGGTAAAAGTTCTCGATTTTAGGGTAATTTAAATTCTACTAGTTTTATAATAAAAGTATTTTAATTATTGCTAGATGAAAATTGAATGCGTTGCAATGTAGTGATCATCATTGTTTAAATTAAATATGATTTGTGATAATTTCTATAGATTTCCCAAAGACGAGACGGTACGAAAGGTTTGGATTGCAGCGACTGGACGGCAAAACTGGCAGCCCACCAAGCACACTCGCATGTGCTCCATCCATTTTAAAACTAAATGCTTTCCTAAAAAGCAACGGAATCCATCATTACACTACAAAATCCATGGTGAACATAGGAGAATATGTACGCAACATAAATAATAAACTTACCTTGTTTAAAGGCCAATGAATGTTAGTTGTTTATTTAAACTTTATTGCACTGTAAGTTGTACAATTGGCAGACTCCTGTTCTATGGCGTTAAAAATCCAATTTCCGCGATAAACATTTTAATTTGTACATAATTTGTTAATCCTTGTGTTAATAATTTTTTGTACAAAAATAAAGATTTTGACTGTAAAATTAAGTTTTTATTCTAGTTATTACTCTTTGATTAAAGTAAAATAGCGGAAGATACGGCATGTCATACTAATTGTCAGGTAAAAAATGGCACTACTCACTACTACATACAAGATACCCACACAGCTGTGTAACTTTACGCTACTGACGACAGAGACAAACCCATTTCTTACGACGGTAGTGCGAGCGAAACAAACGCGCGCTTTGAGATGTCTCTTGTCACGTTGCCGTCTCCTTGCAATAAGAAGCGTCAGCAGACAAATCGGATGGAAATTGTGTTCCATGTTTTTTGTGAAAACTAATAAATTACTTGTTATTATTACTTTACTATTTTGAAATGTCGAGTGATATTTGGCGTGAGTAGGGTTACCAAAAATAAAACAAAATATAGGTTTATTTTTAAATATTTATTGTTAAAACATGATTTTTCCAATTAATGATTTCCAAGTTTAATTTATTTTGTAATGAATAACTACTTGGCTCGCTGCAGTTGACATGATGAATAGATGGCGCTGACGTCACGCAACGATGTATCCGTAAGAGACCTGCAATTATACAGATTAGGTGCGTATTTAAAAAAAGCTTCACGTTAATACAGTCATTTTTGTAACAAACTTGAGTACATAATTATTTTATTGTTTACATTATTGAAGTTGAATACTATTTTACAAAAAATAATCAATATCAGGTAAAAGTTAAATTATATAAATTTATTATGATCGATATTTTATGCTAACGGTACCGCGTAGACAAATCTCAACAAGCAGCATTTGTTGCGTTATGTGTCATCAATCATCATCATACCTCAATCGCACATCAATGAATAGTATATTTCTATCTCGCCCTGAAAAATGGCTGTCAAAAAAAGACTGCGTTTACAAATAAATTTAGAAATTAAAGTTTTCGTGTACTTACGAGTGAAATGTGATTCCATGCGATTAGTTTTTCCTTTTAGAATGGTTTGGGCAACGTATGAAAGCACACGAAGGCATTTTGGTTACGTTTAACCCGAAAAAATAATATTTTTCCTCTCACGTCACACGTCTTACGTATGTCATCCGCGCACGCAATCCCGATTGTAACTGGACGCAATTAGGCGACGGGGGCCTGATTTTAGCGGTCCACGTTTGAGTGGTGCGTCCAGCGTTGCCAGAACGTTACTTTTGTAACGTTTTACGTTACTTTTTGACCCCTTGACGTTACATTTACGTTACAAGTCACAAAACGTTACTTTTGCGTTACATTTGGGATGGACCATTAGAACCTTAATTTTCTTAAGTTTAATAGAAAATTTACGGTAAAAGAACCGCATACTCAATGCTTGTGTAGTACTATTATATATTCTTTGCTTGTGTGTAGCTTTGTGTGTCTGGATTGAATTTAATTTAAAATAATTTGATCGTCTCTATCGCACTTATAGCTTGAATAAGGAAATAGAAAGAGCAAGTTGTACGGAGTGAGTGAGTACCAACCGACAGGACCAATAATTTGCTGTTTTATTGTAGTATTTGTCATCGCTGTTGTCGTCCATATTCTTGATATTTTTCGTCCTCTAGCTAATGCTTGTCTGGAAGAGATCACTTAACGATACGATAAGACAGCCTAAAATGTATTTTCTGGGGTGCAATAAAGAGTATCTCTATCTCTACATAACAAACCACTTTTAAAGGTTCCATAGCCAAATGGCAAAAAACGGAACTCTTTTAGTTTCGTACTTTCGTCAAGTCTGTCTGTCTGTCTGTCCGTTCGTCTGTATGTCACAGCCACTTTATTCTGAAACTATTAGCTTCACACCGCTGAAACTTTGTAGGTTTGTATCTTATTCACCGCTTTCCAATTCAGATACAAAAAGTAAAAGATCTTTAAGGGGGGCTCCCATACATGTAACTAAAACTAAATTTAAAAAAAAAACCAAACCTATACATGTGGGGTGGTGGGTGTAACCTATCCATAGGTCTTTTAAAATGACAATAAGGTTCCTAAAACTATTTTTTCTAAAAGACTAACATTTTAGGAATGGACGCTTCCAGAGTGGTAAAATGGGCGCCCCCCACCCCCCATCTAACTTTTCAATAAAGGAACTTAAAATAAAAAAAAAATTCATAATTTTCATTTTGAAAAATAACTTCAACGAAAATTGGTTAAACGAGATCGAACCGGTAGTTTTTGTTTGATATATAGCAAATTTTCATCAACCGCAACTGTATAACTTTGTCTTTCTTACAAACATTGTAAAAAACAAGGTTATTTTTGCAGTCAAAAAATATTGTGATATATTCGCTAGGTGAAAGTAACTGGACCCCGAATTTAGTTTTAGGATGGTACGAAACCCTCAGTGCGCGAATCCGACTCACGCTTGGCCGTTTTTTTATTTTTTTTAAAAAGCGTTACTTTTTAGGCCAAAACGTTACTTTTTGAACGCTCTTGGGTTACTTTTTAATACAGGGCACTGGCAACACTGGGTGCGTCACCTATCTTCCGCTATTTTACTTTAATCAAAGGGGGTACTAGTACATTCATGTAAGGAGTAAATTTTTATGACCATGGCCACCCCAAAATACGAAAGTACTTTATATCTGTCTCATACGGGTGAACGCGGCTGTCAAGTCTATAATATTCTTCGTCTAAGAGTGCGACACGGATCTTCCTTCTGGCTTAGACTTCTGGCCAACGGTGACAATCGAAACTAACGCAAACGCTGTCAAATTAAAAAATGCGGTTTCCAGCCCCCTTACTCTGGACACAAAACCCGATCCAATGAATATACCCATCCCTGTCACACGCATACACGGCCTGGTATGAGTGATAGGGATGGCTATAACCATTGGATCGGATTTTGTGTCCAGAGTAAGGCCTCAGATCGAGTGTAGCGAAATCTCTCCAATCTTACAAGAGCTTGTGTGTTTATGCGTCCACATCACACCATCAACTGAATTCGATACTTCTTCTTCTTCTTCTTCTTCTTTATTTGTGTGGCGAGCGAACTTAAGTTTGCCAGCTGGGGCTCACTGTTCCGCCAATGTCACGTGCGAAGCTTTTACACGGCCAAGGGACACGTACAGAGCGTGATTTTGAATATTTATTTACAAACTTAATTGAACCTAAAACAAAGAAAGACAACACATAGGACGACACATTTGACAGCACAAAACACACGCACAGTATACATATACAGACAGACATATATTTAAACTTTGATAGGGGTGAGTTAGTGAAGGGAGGGAGGGTTGAACTACCTACATTACAATTTGATATTTTTAGACATTATAAATTTACTAAGAGATTTTATAATAGGTGGAGTAAGACAATGCAAAATAGATTTTATATTACACGGAAGAGGGACTTTTTTAGGAAGATAATCAAAGAGAGAGGCGCCAACATTTGGGCAGTTAAAGAAGATGTGATTGGTGTTGCCTTCATCAAGGCCACATTCGCAGATGGAACTATCTTTAATACGCAGTTTCGCCAAATGAACTGGAGTGCATGCGTGGCCAATCCGTATACGACATATAGTGGAAACAACACTTTTAGGGATGTTAGTCTTTCTGAAAAACCATGGTCGAGGTGGGATGATTTGTTGGATGTCAGCGTAATACTTTCCAATTGCTCTTTTAGAATTATCCCAATGCACTTTCCATGACTTATACAGGTGTTCGCGAGGAAGCGAGGTGGCGTCGTGGGAAAATAATTTAAAATGCTCTAGTGTTCCAGACGAGATAGCGACCTTCGCGCATGAATCGACAGTTTCATTACCGGGAATTCCCGAATGACTGGGGATCCAGGTAAGTATAATGTTTATATTTTTTTTCTTAGACTCAACCAGAGCCTCTCTGATCATAAATATTGTTGGAAACTTTGTTTTGGATTTGAAGGGAACAGCGGAAATAGCTTGTAGACAACTTAAAGAATCGGTGAAAATTATGCAGTTATTTATCGAGTGGGACATTGCAAAGCGGATTGCTTCCAATATAGCAATCGATTCGCCAGTGAAGACAGATGAAACAGGGGGGCATTTAAAACTTAGGGTAATTTTGTACGCAGGAATCCAGACTGCAGCACCGACGCAGCCACCCTCTGACAGCTTGGATGCGTCAGTATAGATCGGGAACCAGCCTTGCCAGTGGTCATGCCATATATTTCGAAATTCTTGAGGAGCAGAGATAGAGTGCTTTGATATACCAAAATTAAAGTTGATAGGGGGTTCAAAGATAAGGGATTCAAAACTATTAGAGAAGAGTGGATTGTGGGGGATTTTTTCAATAGGAGAAGAAAGGCGTTTAAACTTTTGATGACTTAAAAGAATACAAGGAATTTTGCTTGAAGGGTCTGAGGGGTTACTTAAAGAACAAAGATAATCCAGTTTGACTAATAAGGGGTGAGATGGGTTTTGAGCAACCTTCGGGTAAAACCGGTCACTGATGTATTGCCTACGAAGATAGAGAGGAGGGTCGACGCATTAGACCTGGAGAGCATTGATGGGAGAGGTCTTCATAGCACCCATAATAATGCGTAGACACTTAGATTGGATTTTATCTAGTTTAACAAGGGCGGATTTGTTACATGGATCCAACAAAAAGGAGGCATAATCAAAGTGACTACGTACGATAGCATTATATAAAAGTTTTTGAGAGTAGGGATGGGCACCCCATCGAACGCCGGATAGTGATCGAAGGACGTTTACCCCCCTCTCGGCTTTTTCAGCAATATAATTAAAGTGGGCAGTCCCTGACAATCTGGAGTCCAAAACTAGACCTAAAAATTTAACCTTGTAGTCACAAGGAATCGGTTCTCCGTCTGACACGATCTGTACGTCGGGAATTTCGCGTTTATGAGTGAAAGTTACGCAAGTGCACTTTGGAGCTGAAATAGCGAGTCCGTGGTACGATAACCATTCACCGAGGTATTTGAGTGCAGAATTTAAACGTAAAGAGGCGTCTGGTATAGAGTTGGACGAAACATATAAGGCGATGTCGTCGGCGTATTGTAATATATTGCAGAATGAGTCTACGGTCTTATCGAGGTCGTAGGTATAAATGCTGTACAGCAAAGGGGACATTACAGAACCTTGGGGTAGGCCCTTCCAGATTAATCTAGGAGGAAGAATAGTATCCTGATATCTGACCGAAATACATCTAGACATCAGTGTGTTGCAGATGAGACGTACCAACTTCTCTGAGACACTCAGATTAAGCAGTTTTTGCCTGAGCACTGGAATCAGTACGTTATCATAGGCCGAAGCGATGTCTAAGAAGACTCCCACAAGATATTCTTTGTTTTTAAAGGCCAACCTAATATCTGTCGTTAAGATGCCTAAGCTGTCCAGAGTGCTAAAGCCCTTTCGAAACCCGTATTGAGTTTTAGAAAGAACACCGCGCGATTCTACGAACCACTCGAGACGGTTTCTGATCATATGCTCCATGATCTTAAGGAGAGTAGATGAGAGAGCGATGGGACGATACGAACTGTGGGTAAGAGGGTCTTTACCCGGTTTAAGAATTGGAATTACAACCTGATGTTTCCAACTTTCCGGAATTGAGCCAGAATCAAAAAACGTATTGATCAAATTTAGAAAATATAGTTTAGCTTCGTCGGGAGCTTTTATTAGGAACGAGTAGGGGATTCCATCAGCGCCAGGAGATGAGTCAGTTAAACCATTAACAGCTGATTGTAGTTCTTGATATGAAAAAGGGGAGTCAAGGCTACTTAAGGTGGAATTAACACAATTGTACAAGGAAGGAATACAATCCAACGATGGGGCAAAAGAAGGAGCTAGCTTATCAGCGAAATCATTTAACCATAGGGACGGGTCATTCGAAGACACATTCGGTGAATCCAGGTATTGTCGGAATCTCCTGATTTGTTTCCAAACCAGGGAGGTAGGAGTTCGTGGAGACATGCTTTCACAGAATTTTATCCAACCCAACCTTTTTTTCTTTGACAAAAGTTTCCTTGCCTGGGCAGCAATTCGTTTATATCTTACATAATTTTCCGAGGTCATCGCACCATTGTATCTTTTTTCTGCTGCCTTACGTTTTTGAACAATAGAAGTGCATTCAGCATCCCACCAAGGAGGAGAGATTTTGCGGATAGGTTGCTTTAAGGGGAAATTAGCTTCTGCAGATGAAAGCAAAGTGTTTTCAAAATCTGTATATGCCGAAAGAGCATTTGAGGAATCTACAGCCGGAAGTGAATTTAAATTATCTCTAATTGATGATGCATAGGCAAACCAGTCAGCAGGGCCCGATCTAGGGGGGGGCAAACCGGGCAATTGCCCGGAGCGGCGAAATTGAGGGGCGGCAAAATGGGGGCGGCACGGCGCGTTGGCGGTGAAAATTTGAAAGATGGTTAAAAAAACCGGCCAAGTGAGAGTCGGACTCGCGCACTGAGGGTTCCGTGCCAACTTAAACTGAATTAGGGATCCACTTTCTTCCACTTAGCCGAAATACCACAATATTTTGTTGACAGCAAATATAGCTTTGTTTGTCATAGTATTTGTATGAAGAACAAAGTAATGTTTCGTTGAAACCAATTTTCGTTAAAATTATTTGTTAAAATCTACATTGTTTTTTGTTCGAACATTTCACTTACTTTTTTTAAAAGTTAGACGCCGACTTTGGAAGCGTCTATTTCTCAAACGTTAGACTTTTAGAAAAAATGGTTTTAGTAACCTCAATGTCATTTTAAAAGACCTATCCATGTATCCATAGACACCCTCCGTGCATAGGTTTGAGTAAAAATTTTTTTTTAGGTTTTAGTTTCATGGGATGCCCCCTTAAATGATTTTTAACTTTTTGTATCTGAATCGGAAAGCGGTAAATAAGATACACCTACCTACCAACAAAGTTTCAGCTGTGTGATGCTAATAGTTTTAGAATAAAGTGGCTGTGACATACGGACGGACAAACAGACAGACAGACTTGACGAAACTATAAGGGTTGCCATTCGGCTACTGAACCCTAAAAAGTAAAAAAAAAACACATTTAAGGGGGCTCCCATATATTAAACTCATACCTTAAGTTTTTTATGACTCAAACCTATGCGTGTGGGGTGTTTACGGATAAGTCGTTTATAATTAATTACATTGAGGTTCCTAAAACCATTTATAGGGTTTCATATGGGGGACATAGGTAGGCTTTTTGATTGAGTGTCCGGTCAAAATAAACGGTGTCCGGCTAGTCCGGCTTTTGTTAGGCTTTTTACGTTTACAAACAAATGAGCAATCGCCGAGCGCAGGCGAGTCGACTGTCAGTCGCTCCCGCACGCCGCAGAGCCGCGCGATTTCGCGCTTGCTCCGTTCGCGGATGATCTACTGTTTCTTATATCGAATTTTATAAAAAAATGAAATTTGTTCAATATGTTTAACAATTTTTGTACATCTATTGCATTTTACTTCTCTAGTAGTCGCGTAATAATTTTAATAATAATAAAGAAAAAATGGCTAGCGCATTCATTTTAGATCTTTTACATTTGTTAGGTCTTTTATATTTATTAACAGTTAAATCATTTCTAAAACCATTACTATTGGAAACTCTTGCTTAACTCACTCATTGATTTATATAATTTAGTCGCTCTGAATGCCGTTTTAGAGCAAAATTTGAAGCGCTCGCTTCGCTCGCGCATCTATTTACGTCACCAAACTTTTAAGCGCTCCCTTCGATCGCAAATACTTTGGTCTTTCAGTACCAAAATTTGAAGCACTTCTCAATGTGATTTCATTACTTAAATTGAAAATATTAGATGCCAACATTTTTCACAAATAAATTAATCAATTCATCAAACCGGGTAAGTACATGCTTGCGTACATATTTATACTAAGACACAAAATCCTCAATAATTTAGGGCATCCGGCTTTTTTACCCAAATGTCCGGACAAACTGGCTGGTATGTCCGGCTATTAAGTTTGGCGACCTGGCAAACCCACACGGAACCCTCAGTGCGCGGGTCCGACTCGTACTTGGCCGGTTTTTATAGGTTAAATTACACTATCTATGGAATACCGTAAGGGCGGCAAACATTGTTTTGCCCGGAGCGGCGAAACAGCTGGATCGGGCCCTGCCAGTCAGCATCATTTAATTTAAACTTTAAGAGAGGTGGGAGACGGGTGCTTGTAGACGGTTTGTCTAACAGGGAGATCAAGATAGGAAAATGTATGCTACCAAATGTAGAATCAAGAACGGACCACGATATAAGAGGAGCTAAAGATGGGGAAGAGATAGAAAGATCTACGGCAGAAGCAGGATTTTGGTTAGGTGGGCAACGCTTTGTTGGACTACCATCGTTCAAAATACAAAGGTTGAGGTCATCCAAAAGGTCCAGAAGAAGAGACCCCGGATTATCAGAGCGATAGCAACCCCAGGATACGTGATGGCAATTAAGGTCTCCCAGCACTAAAACTGGAGAAGGAAGAAAAAAAATTGTTGAGTGTAGTTCATTTATAGAGTTAGAGGTAGGGTAAGGAATATATACAGACAGAAGGGAAAGATCGAAGATACGCACAGCCACAATATTAATATCACGGCTGTGGGGGGGAAGAGGGATTTGGGAGAAAGGCAGGGAGCGCTTGACAAGCAACGCACACCCTGCATAACCATCGTCTCTGTCGTCTCGGAGACACGAATAGCCCGACACACGGAAGTGTGAGCCAGGGACTAGCCACGTCTCCGAGACGGCAAAGACGGATGGAGAATATTTATTTATAAAATATAATATATCACTTTTTTTTGGTCTAAGGCTTTGGCAGTTCCACTGAACTACCTTTTGGGACATTATTGAAATCAGACACAGAGAGAGATTGGGAGAATTGGGAGAGTCTATCAGCAACGTTGGACGGTAATTGGCCAGCATGGCCGGAAACTATACGCATTATCAAAGATAAGAGGATTTCAAGAAGATTTTCATTATCATTGGAAGAAGAATGAGAAGGAGGATTAGAATTAAGGGCACATCCATTTGGGAGAGAGGAAGCACAGTTGCCTATTATGGCTTGGTGTGCTTGCCTATCATAGCTCTTTCCCAAAGGAGAACGGGGGCGTGGGGTTGGTCGAGATGTTACAGCTTTCCTGTATGAAACTGAAGCTGGAGGGGAAGGGCGTGGTGTCAGAGTAGGATGCAGAGAAGCGGGTGTTCTTGTCATCTCAGCATATGAGCGGCGCACTGGGGGGTACAATGATGAAGCCTGTAGATATGAAACGCTGTCCTGAGACATAGTTAGTTTAATAAGTTTCTGGCGTGATTGCTCAGGGCAAGCTCTATTGATTGAAAAATGTGAACCTGAACAGTGAATGCAAGTAGCCTTGTCCTCCTGAACAGAGCAGCTTTCCGCGGGATGGGGTTGGGCACATCGGAAGCATCTCGGATTTGATCGGCATTGGGCCTTGACGTGGCCAAATCTGCAGCAATTCATACACTGAATCGTGGGAAGTTGGTATGATTCAACTGGAATCGAATTATGGCAACAGAATACCCTCTCAGGTAAGACCTGGCCTCTGAAGGTGACCACGACTGACTGAGTGGGAATCCAAGTAGTTTGGTTATCGGTGACCTGCTTCCTATTTAGTCTTCTAGCCTTCAAGAGAATGCCACAACCTTCCGGAACAGACATCGACTCAGCGAGTTCCTCCATCGACCAGTCGGTAGGTATACGCCTAATAAGCCCTATGCGGGTAACATTGTAAGTAGGGATAGTAGCAGCGTACTTATGGAGGGATAGCAAGTTATTATTCAGAAAGGAATTTGCAGCCGAGGCTGATGCAAATTCGACTGATATTCTGTTGCGTCCTATTTTTTTAACGCCGTCTATTACCACATCCTTGACTTTATTTTGGACCAAAAACTTACCAAACTTCATGGGTTGGATGAAAGCTGGACTTGAGGGATCGGTAACTATATGGGCAACATGGACGATGAACGGGCCTTTATCTTTGTCGTTGTACGATGTTGGAGCAATAACAAGGGATGGATGGGTATAAATAGGTTGGCTACTGGAAGAACTAAGTGATGCCGGAACGTCCGAGTTTAGCCTTTTCGCTGGTTCCAAGGCCTCTTCCTTATCGTCGTCAAGAAGACGGCGCTTAGTTGCTGTTTGCGAAAACAGAGGTTGCGATTCCTGAATTGTGGGCGCTACTGTCACGTCCATGGTCATGTCCATCTGCGAAGCGGTTTGATCCGGCGGGTCGGGGGGATCAGGAGGGATTGGACCCATTATTAGTTAGTAAAACACTTACCCGAATATACAAACAATAAATAAACCACCACCTAGAATATTTAGGGGTAATTAAGCTTTTAAATCACTGAAACACGCGAGTAAGAAAACAAAACCCAATAGCACGTGTTGCCTGCTACCACCCGCGCGACGGAATCTCGATACTTCTTGTTTGATCTCATCTGTGCCCTGGCTGTCATGTTGTCAGTGTCACGAAATTGTTTGTTTGTTGACTGACACTGACATCTGACATTTTGAATTTATATGACATGTAATGTTTGTGTTTTGCTGGTTTTGTGTAAATTTTTCGGAATAAAATAATAATACAAGTGTTAAAAATGACTTCTCTTGATAAAGAAATAGACAACAATGATCCACCAGAAGATGAACCGGAAAATACAGAAGAAACTGAACGAAGTGCGCTCCAAGAATATATTACTAACCTAGAAGCTAGAATCAAACAGAAATCTGAATTGAGACACCAAAACTTGAATTGTGTACGACCGCCGGAAAACTATTTCTCCAAACTTGATTCTGGATTAAAGAAAAATACTACCTTCGTAAAGAAACTGAAATCATTCAGTGCTACTCAAATGGATGCCCTAATTAAAGATTTCAGTGCACTAAATTTGACTAAGTATATTTCAGAAGTAGCAGCTGCTATAGCAGAAGCTAAAATGAAAATGTCTGATATTCCAGCAGCCATAAATTTGTGTTCAGCTCTGCATCGGACTTACGCTGAATTTTCAACAAATTTCTTTGAGAACTGGCAGAAAATCCTTACTTTCAAAGCTACCGATAAAATTGCTAACTCGTCTAAGTTGCGAGTTGACATAAGGTTCTATGCTGAGTTAGTGGCTGTAGGTATATTTGCTAACAAAACTGGCTTGCCTTTGTTGGGTAATGTGCTCACAGTTCTGATTAACATGGACAAGGAGGATCATAACAACATACCCATTCTATTATCTTTTTGTAAACATTGTGGCGAAGACTATGCAGGTCTTATGCCCAAGAAAATAAGAGATGCTGCAGAGGTAAGTTATACAAGGCAATCTAATATTCATACCTAATTGTATAGTTAAAGACTTTGTTACACTGTAAAAACTATTTCAGAAATACAATATCACAGTGCCAAGAAATACATTCTTACCTGCAGAGAAGCAAGCAGTTGTAAGAACATTGTTGAAGGACTATTTTTCGTCATTGACCAAGCATTTAATAGCTGAGAAGACTCAACTGCAAGCTCTTCATGCCGCCAATCAAAGAACTCTCCATACACGGGGTGAACTATCCCAAGAAAGAAAAGATCAGTTAGAACAGCACCAGGTGTGTAATTATTTTATTGATTTATTTATCTGTCTGTAGTCACAGTTATGGTTCAGTAGGTAGATAAAGTATAGTCATTTTAAGGTTAATTTGTTCACTAACAAATTGTTAAACTAACTATCAACCTTTCTAGACTAATTTAATTAATTGTTAAATTAATTATATACCTTTCTTTTTAGGCTACATATGACAAATTGTTGGTAGGAGCCCAAAATTTTGCTGAAGTTCTAGGTGAAGAATTGGGTGAAGCTGGTGAACCGCCCACCCTCTCTCTCACTGTATCAGAAACGCAAGGATCTGTTACCATTGGGGGTAATGAAGAGTTCAACCTGCAAGCTGGAACAGACCCTTGGCAGGATGAAGACACTAGGACCTTTTACACTAGTCTACCAGACTTAAAAGTGTTCATGCCAAGTTACCAACTTAAAGAGGTAACGCCTTAATTTTATTTTAATATTTTTCTTAAAATTAATTAAATATTTTCTGCACAGTTGGTCCAAAACTTATCTGAATAGCTTACACATAGCTCATCTCAGTATATTTTCACAGACTGTAAAAAGCAAAGGCACTGAGAGCACTGACACTGTAACAGAGGAAATGTTAGATGAAGACCTAAAGGAGGATGAACTAAGTGACGGTGAAGAACCACCAACTGTTCCAGACATTGAACAAGAAGACACTCAACCTTCAAATATCTCAAACAAGTATGTAATTAATTATGTTTTTTCTACCATTAACGGCAAATTCTATCAAAGGCTTCAGGCGTTTTCTCTATATTTAAAGACTGTCTTCTGTCGTATTTTTACAGGTATGCCCTGGATGCGTTCCTTAATGAGTTACCAAACTGCATTAACAGAGAACTAATTGACAATGCAGCAGTTGACTTCGTCCTGAATCTCAACACAAAGAACAACCGTAAGAAGCTCACAAGGGTGTTGTTCAGTGTAGCAAGAACGAGACTCGACCTCTTACCATTTTACTCCAGATTTGCAGCCATTCTCTACCCTGTACTGCCCGATGTTTGTCTTGATCTGTGCCAGATGCTGAAGCAAGACTTCAGATATCACGTCAGGAAAAAGGATCAAATCAACATTGAGTCAAAGGTCCAATATAATAATAATTAAAAACAAAGTATCATTTATTTATGTTACTGTAAATTAAAACTAATAACTTTGCTATTTCAGATTAAAGTGGTGAGGTTTATAGGAGAACTAGTCAAATTCGATTTGTACTCAAAAATGGAAGCATTGTACTGCCTCAAAGTCCTCTTACATGATTTCAAGCACCACCATATTGAAATGGCATGTAACCTTTTGGAGACTTGTGGCAGATATTTATGTTGTAATCCAGATACGCATCAAAGAACAATGATTTATTTGCAGCAAATGATGAGAAAGAAGGTAAGAATATTTACTTCAATGATTGCATAATATAACCTAAACTTAAAAAAATAATTATGTTTATTTATATCATATGCTGTCTTTGTTCCCCAGACTGTATCAGCCCTAGATTCGCGTTACGTGACGCAAATCGAAAACGCGTTTTACTACGTGTGCCCACCAGAAGCACCGGCTCAGCCTAAAGAGGAGGAGCCGCCGATGCATCAGTTTATTCGGAAAATACTTCATGAGGACCTGCAAAAGAGCAATGAAGAGAAAATACTAAGGCTGATGCGCAAACTGAACTGGGACGACCCAGAAATATCGGCGGTGGCAATAACGCATTTAGCGGGGGGCTGGAGGGTCAGGGCCAGCGCCAGAAGAGCTCTCGCGCGGCTCACTGCGGAGTTAGCCGCTTGGCAAGAAGCAGTGGCGCCCGCCGTCGTCGACACGATTCTAGAAGAAATACGTGTAACGATGGAGGACCCTCATCCTCGATACAATCAAAGAAGAATTGCTACTGTCCGGTACCTTGGAGAGTTATATAATTACAAATTACTCGACTCTCGTGATGTTTTCACCGTTCTGTACTCATTCATAACTCTAGGCGTCACTCACGACCACAGCAACGTTTCACCCCTCGATCCACCGGACAACGTGTTCAGAATAAGGCTCGTCTGTGCGTTGCTCGAGACGTGCGGCGCATACTTCAACAGCGGATCCAGTAAAAAGAGATTGGACTACTTTCTGATCTTCTTCCAGAACTATTACTGGTTTAAATACTCAGACCCGTACTGGACCGACGATAATAAGTTTCCTATTTACGTCAAGTATATTTACCAGGAGTGTCTTTTAAGTCTGAGGCCTAAGTTGACGCTGTATACTAGTTGGCAGCAATGCAAGGATGCCATCGAGGATCTTAGGCAGACCCTGTACCCTGAATTGGGTGAGGAAGAACAGTACGACAACGAGGAGCAAGGAGACGATAGCGTCAACGATGGCTTGGACACGATTATTGAGACTGATGACGAGACAGACAATCCGCAGCTGCCTGAGGAGAGTTCGGACGAGGAGCCGATAACTGAGAACACTGGCAATGATGATAACGAAGGTCCTGGGGATGTCGACGATATTACATTGGAAGCGAGTCGACCGGCGCCGAAACCAGTACGTTATCTTTGTTTGTATAAATAATTAACATTTATTTTATAACAATCTATAAGGGTTACCAGTAATTCGATACATTTCTTTGGAATGGTAAAAGAAGAGCTCATTTACAATGAAATAGATTTTGTCATAAAAAAAAACTAAAAGCACAAAAACTTGACTTCTATCTAGATAGATAGATAGATAACTCTTTATTGCACACAACATTAGTGAACTTACAAATTTATTTAAAGGAAATGTACAATTTAGGCGGTATTTATTTATAATGTATCGAATTACCAGTCACCCTGTATGCTTCACGTTTAATTTTCCAAGAGTTATTATACATTTTTGGTCCTTCTAGGTGGAAGACGTTGAATTCGAATCGGCTTTTGAGAAGATGGTGATGGAAAACATAGCGGAGAGACAGCGCGAGAACAGGCCGCAGCAGCGAGACATTGCAGTGCCCATGACTTGCCGACAGACCACCAAGAAGACCTACGAACAGCTCCTGGTATGTGTACTGACCGTTTTTTTAAGTAAAAGCTATATATATCCTCGAATTATTCTTCGTTTCCTATCCATTGCTAGAGATTCTATCCTATTGTCCATGCTTCTTATAGCCCTTATACAGTATGGCTTTTTGCAGTGATTAAGTATTAGTATCGATACAATCGCAAATATTCGACATTCGCTAAAAGTAGCGATTCAAACGCAGTTGCGCAGATGCCAAACACGTGTTTGTATTGCAAAAAGTCGCAATGTTAGTCGCTTTTAAAAATATGCTACTTACAATCAACAATCCTATTAAACCCACTTTTACCCTGAATTCTAAACCTGTGAAATATTATTTATAAAATATGTTGTGTTCAGGAAAACCGTATTTAGATCTGTTTTTGAACTTTCACAAAAGTTCAACGATTCATTGCAGCAAGGCAAAGAGGGGGTAGAGTTCGTGTTGATGGTAAGGAAAGGCACGAAACCGCAATACAAGTCGTTTAACGCGCCGCCGGAACTCGCAAGTAACCTGCAACAACAAGCTTTGGCCGATAAACAGGAGATGGAGAGAGTCAAACGGTAAGACTGTATATTTTTTTCTATTTAAGACAAATAATTCCTTTTCCTATAGAATTTTGCTCAGTCAGAACTCAGAGTTAAGCATTGGGTTTTGTTTTAAATTAATTTACTTTAAGCAATCCATATAGATAGTATTAATTATGATCGCTCTAACAAAAAAACACCTTTTCCAGGTTAACATTAAACATATCAGAGAGACAAGAAGAGGAAGAATACAGTGCAGAAAGCGGAGGTGGGTCGGGCGGCAGCGGCAACCCCAACAGAGGGCAGCACGTGCGACAGAAGTACCAACACCCGAAAGGAGCCCCCGATGCCGACCTCATTTTCGGACCCAAAAAATTTAAATGATACATAACTTCGCCTGAATAACAGCTACGATACATAGCTGCTATCTATCATCGTTTCGCTATTGGCGTCAAAACAGTCCCCTTAGCTTTCATAATGACGAATGACGTTATTCTTCAAAATGATCGAGTGACTTGGGTTCAATAAATACTGTAGCGATAAAACGCTGCCCTGCAAGACGATATCAGTACGGTACCTAGCCGACTCTCACGCATGATCGTTCGTAACCCAAAGTCAGTCAGTCTGGGGTAGAAAATATCTGACCAAACTCCCTAAGACCCCTGAAGGGTTCCAATCACAGCCACTATTGTATTTGTTAAATATATTTTTCCCAATTTTATACTTGATATTCAATTCATACAATATCTTTTTTAATAGGAATAACGTTAAATTAAGTTTTCCACTAGCTCTAGCAGTATCAAGATTATATTTTTCCCATATTAGTTTTATATTGAAGCTTGCAAACTCATGCATATTGTAGAATTATTGTAATTACTTTTTTTGTTTTTTCCAGTAAGGTCGCGTCCACGTAAAAAAAATGTAAGATCTGTTCTTTCATGATAACTGAAGAGTTAAGTCAAAAGTATGCTTTATTCTCTAGAAGTTAAGGTGCAATTTTAGCGAAGTTCAGATCTTATAGTTTTTGTTATAATTTTGCAAAAATGCGAATGCGGCCTACGTATTGTAGATTAGTTGTATACAGAATTTGCAACAGGACAGGATAGATAGACCTTTTGTGCCCATCATAATATCTTCTTACCGGCAATATCGTTTTACTCCGTGAGTCACTTGTAGTAAAAGTGCAGTGTCGAAATATCTGACGAAATGTTTATTTGTTATTAAAATACATTGACCATCCTTCTGGCTTTCCCTTTTCCTTTGTTTTGCTTTTAATATTCATTTTGTTCCCCATAAATATCGGCCTTGCAATGTGAAGAAATATAGGGCGAGTAAGCCTATTCACCGTAAACACAGATAAGAGAGATGAAAGTCTTTCTGGCTGGTCTAAGCACTTTTCAACGACAATCGCTTGCACACACGACAATAAACAAGCGTCACTTCAAAGAAAAGACGACCCGAGGTCCAAAAGATTTTATCTCTTATGTTGGATAGGCTTATGCGAGAGAGACCTCGACCTACATAATCGTTGACTGGACTAACGAGCTTCTCTGAATTTGAAAGGATTCATCATTAGTTTCAGGATAACTCTAACACTACTTTGAAAAGCACTCAAAGTTACCTATTTTCTTCGAAAAAAAAAGGTATTTCAGGTCTCATGCGCACGGATAGTGTCCAAAGAAATACAAATATTTTTATCTCCGATGTTTCTTGAATATTTCGCGCCATTCCAATCCACTCATAGACAAAGATCTTAGAAGGATACATAATCTAAGACAAAGATACCTTTGCTACACAGATTAGGTATGCTTTGCTAGCGCCTAGCCCACCAAAAAAGATGCACCATTGACAATGCTATATTATCTTCTCCATTCATACATGCTGTTCCACCGACCGACCACCACACCATCCATTCCATCGTTTTTGCAATGCAAACAAGCGTTGCATTATTTTTATTATCTGTCATACTTTATCTACTCTATGCTACCCATCCAAGAAAAGAAGTAAAAAGTCAGTCACATATGTCAAATTTGTAATTTGAATGTGCATCATTGATCATTGCCGGTTTTGTGTTTTTGTAAATTCTGAAATTTATTTGTTTGCCATAGTATCATTAACTCGCCAGATACAGTAATTTTAAAGTCCAAGTGAAACGTAAATAGTGCCGTAGTTGTAAATGTTGTAGCATATAAATTAATAATATAACCTAAACAGCAAGAGTCATGGCTGATGAGGATTTTAGTAAGCTTTTGCAACAAGCAGAGCAATTAACTACCGAAATCGAAGGCAACGAAGAACTTCCTAGGGTAGAACGTTCCCTTGGACAGGTTCTAGAAGCATCGCAAGAACTTTATTCAAGAGTTATACAATCTGGCGCGAATGATATTCAGGCGTATGTACAAATGCTTCTTGCTTTTTTTACGTCAGAGTCCGAGTTTAGAGGCCTACCAACATTATGTGTAATTTATTTCTAGGCATTTATTATTTGGAGCTAAAGGCATAGACTTACAGCAAATATCTCAGAAACTCGAAACCTTGAGTTCAAAGCGTACCTTCGAGCCTTTACAGCCAATTGCAGATTCAGATATTGAAAGTTTCCTGCGTAATGAAAGAGAAAATGCTATTATATCACTGATTGACGAAGTAAACAAGAATGTAAGTACTTTTATGTAACAAAAAGTATAGGTATTATCATACCTACTGTGATGATGATGAGACCCAGGCGCATCTAACAGCATGTTAAGCTGCTGGTCCTGCGCCTCTTCTCTCATTGGTTATGTCAGACCGTCTTACCGAATTAATCAAAGCGAAGGAACAGAAAGTGCCCTTATTTATTGCGCACACATCTGGACACTATTATCTTGTGTACCTGGCCTATCTCTGTTAAAAAACTATTGGAGGTTATTATTTTGATTAAAGGCAAGACAGTAGTTGTGTAAAACTTATTTTCATTAATATAGCATAAATGATGTTGATTCTGTATTATTCTTAGCAATTTTACTAAGCTATAAATTCTTTTAGTCCTTGCAAACCACTGAAGATCAAAAATGGGAGCACATGATGTCAGAATGGAACAGAGAGAAAATAAAGCTTATGAATGCTATGATTGGACCTTCCCAAAACTGGCTAGACCTAAAACGGACCCCGGAGCCTCCAAGTATTGCTGATACGCCCAAGAAGTTTGGTCACTCAATGCTGGACAACATTGAGGCAGTGTATGCCCGGCAAGTGCACCAGTACAACAAGCTTGTGTTCCAAGGGTCCAAGTCAAGAACAGCACTGCACCAGAAGTTTGCACAAGCGGCAGAAGAGTTTAATGATCCTGTAAGTTCATTTTATTTTATTAGGAAAACACTACAGTATCTTAAGACTAAATTACTCACTAGATTTTCAACTTAAAACCATTTATGTGTTTTCACCAATGACCTCAAAAAACATATAATTCTATGGTTTTCACATAAAAATCCTTTAAGTATGGCTTGTACATATTGAAATTTATGAAATAAAAAACAATATAGGTTAAATCCTACTACTATTATAAAGGCGAAAGTTTGTAAGTATGGATGTATGGATGTTTGTTACTCTTTCATGTAAAAACTACTGAATGGATTTGAATGAAACTTTACCACAATATAGCTTATACATCAGAATAACATATAGGCTACAATTTTTGAGGTTTCTAATGTGAGGTCGTAAAAAAACACATTTTTTGCGCTACTAGACGGGACGAACCTGAAGTCCATGCGAACGAAGTCGCGGGCAAAAGCTATATTATTTAAGTAAAAAGCAGTAGTACTATTCAGTCAGTCAAAAACAGTTTTCAACAGTTTTATGGATACTATAACTACAATATGGGCTCTAATCATTTCTAATGTTTTTTTATTTATACTTTCGTAACTGTTGGATCTACTTAAGGGTGTGATTTTTTCACAGAAAGTAAAAGAAATGTGGGAAATCATAAAGACTATGGCTAACATCCCAGCTTTAGTCAGAGATGAGGATCCACTAAAAGCCAGGGGCAACTCACCTATTCAACAGTGTTTGATTTCTCAAGGAAAGAAGTATTTGGAAAAGAGGTCAGTATCCCTGCATGAAATACTATCACCTATTTAACTAAGACCATTGGGTATTTGGGTCCATATTTAGCATAGCAAGATTTCCCAAAATAGTTATTTTTAGGGTTCCGTACCCAAAGGGTAGAAATGGGACCCTATTACTAACTCTATCTTAAGAACGACGATAGCTCGATAGTCGAATTTTCCACATAATATGTGATATTATTATGTCTTTCTGTTGCTGCTATAACAACAAACATGTACTCAACAAAATAAAATAAATATGTAAGGGCGAAATAATGCACCAAAATCGCGTCTGTTGTATAAACGCGATTTTGATGCCCTTTTTCGCTCGATATCAATATTGGCAGCAGACAGGCACTTGAAACAGTCACCTATGTTATTCACTCACACTTGGCCGGTTTTTATTATTATTAAATCATTCTTATCAACTACTGTGCAGGTACAAACAGTACATGGGCGATGTCGTGCGCTCAAACCCAGCGGCGGCGATGCGCGGCGGCGAGCCGGGCACGTACCCTCTCGTGCGCGGGTTCGTAGGCCTCCGCCTGCAGGGCCAGAACGTCCAGGGGCTCACCGACGGCGTCATCGACGAGCGACCGCTCTGGCCGATGATCTACTACTGCCTGAGAAGTGGTGACGCGAATGCTGCTCTACATTGCTTGAGGAAGGCTGGGTATGTACACAAAAATATAAGCGCAAAAGTAAAGAAAGAAGTACATAAAATAAACAGTAAAGTTTAGTTTTTATTTGCTTGTTGAATATTGTAAACAATCTTGATATTCCTTTTTAACGATATTATTCATTTTAAATAACATAAACACAACTTACAGCCTACAAGGTAATTCGTCGTTGAACACTGAGACTTTCTTAAATCAAATAGTATTATAATTTGTTTCACGAATAGTATTTATGAGTTATAAAAAGATTGTTTACAATATTCGACTAGTAAAGGAAAACTAACTTTTTCAATCATTACAAATATACATAGTAACCCTTCTAAATTGCATCATTTTCTAGACGAGATCATGAAGAGTTTGTGGCAGCTTTAGAAGAGCACATAAGAAACCCAGAGAAACCCCTCAGTGATAAACTACAGACTGCTATCAACTTCCAGTACAGAATACAAGTGCGCAACTCTACAGATCCTTACAAAAGAGCTGTGAGTATAACTTTTTGATTATTTAATAACTAGCGGTCCCAGCGAACTTCGTTTCGCCCCCAGCCCCGTCCCGCCCCGGCCCCGTTTTATGGAAATGAATGATTAAGTATTCATTACACTTATCGAGTTTTCATTGTTTTTAAGATGTATTCTGCTAATCGGGACGGAAACAAATCCAACAAATCAAAAACCATGGCAATCGGTCCAGCCGTTCTCGAGTTATAAGTGTTGTAACAAACACGTTCACTTTTATTTATATATAGATGTGTTTGACCCTTTTTGAAAAATTAACGCTGTTATGTATTTCCAAATTTCAACCAATTTTCTTGTTGTTTTTAAATCAGTACTAATGTCATAAAGATGAAGAGTTAGTTTGTTTGTTTGAACGCGCTTATCACAGAAATTACTGTACCGATTTCAATGTTTTTGTGTTAGATAGCTTATTTATCGGGAAAGGCTATAAAACATCACGTCACGACGGGAGGAAAGGGAGTAATTTAAAAAACGCGGTCGCAGTCACCCCAAATTGGAACTTAAATAGTAGATTGTTATACAAGGGGAGAAAGCGACCTATTTCACTCGAGATGTTTCTGGCGCTCGAACGAAGTGAGAGCGCCAATAATTCAAGAGTGAAATGGGTGCTTTCACCCGAGTTAAACATACAATTTTTCATTTCGACTGTGAGGAAAACATTAAATTTACAAAAGTGGTTGTAGATGTCTTGGTGAGGTATTATCTAGTTCAGCGAGAAAGGAAAACTCAAGTTTTGAACAAAATATGACAGTTGATTTACAGTACTAACAACACCTAACACGATTAGAAAGAATAACGGCACGAATACATGAAAACAGAGTACAAAAAATCTGAAAATATCAAATAATTAAAATCTTTGTAAAGAATATCGATCGATTTTTTTCCACAGATAATAACAAAGTCCAAAAAAATTTCTTTTTTTTATAAAAGTTTTTACGGCTTTGGACGAATCATTCAAAAAAACATCTTGGCATTATGGCGGGCAGCCAAATATTTTAATTATTAATTGAATTAAAATTAGAAATTGTATATTTTTTTTATCAACGATTATACATAATACCTACACAATATGATTTTCAATTTATAACTAAGCAAAAATGTTTGTTATTTTAATAACATGATGTGACTCAATTATCTTTGGTCCAAGCTTTGACTGCCTTGACTTTATGCCATATCAATTAAAACTAAATTACTTTCCACCCTAGGAATGGATAAGCTATTTTCCACCCGGCTATCTACACAGGAAAGTTATATTTTCTGAACAGGAGAGATGAAAATACTATTTCAGGTATACTGTGTCATCGGATGTTGCGATGTGACCGACGAGCATTCTGAAGTGGCGCGCACCGCCGACGACTACCTGTGGCTGAAATTGTCTATCATCAAATCGCGACCCAACAACGAATCGGAATACTTCTCATACTCAGATCTTCAAAAGCTGATTTTGGAAGAATATGGTAAGTTATTTACTAAAACAAGATGAATATAAGAAATTAAAGATTTGCTTATGAGCTGGATTCGAACCAGCAACCTTTGGCGCGGTAGCTCAATTGGAAGAGCAGTTGGCCCGGATTGCCAGAAAGATGCTGGTTCGAATCCCGCCCGTGCGCAATTTTTGGTTTCATATTTCATCTTTTAAGAATAAAATATGACACTGTGAGTGTTAAAAATATTGTAAAACATAGATGTATTCATTCATTTATTTTATCGGTTTCTTGTAAACTTCACCTTCACTTTGTTGAGATAACTTTCTCTATATCTAATACAAAATTAATTGCATATTTTCAGTAATCTAATTATAATATTATTATTTTTATCACAGTGTCAGTGGACACAGACGATCCAACGCCGCTACGACGGCTGAATCTGGCGCGGCTTTTGCTTTTGTACGTCAGAAAATTCGAGCTCACGGATCCATCTGATGCATTACACTACTACTTCTTTCTGAGGTAAGAATTTTCCGCTGTGTCAGTTGACTAATCTTACTTATCACTAACTTATTGACCATATGGGTCGTGCAATAACAGGGTAAAATTACGTTTTTTATTGATTCAATAAGTTCTACTCTTTACTTTAAAAACAGAAGGATTACAATGACTACTTTCCAATACTGGTGCTTCTTTTTGTTGCAACATACATAGATTTTAGTCTTCTTTTTTGACGTGATATCGTCTTTAAAATCGTTTTAGTCGGGTGACATGTTCAGAAACTTGTGTCACACCAAAACCTCACGAACGCGATCGCAGGTATAACGAGAGAGAGACGGACCGATCTCCCGTCTCATCTCGAGCGCTGCCAGTCATTCCGTGAAACTTGTCACGCGGAATCCTCACGAGCGGAGGCTGGCATAGCGTTCGAGTGAGTGGACCGATCTTCCGTCTCTCTCACTCTAGTTATCACGTAAACATCTCGATCGTAAACCTACTTTACAAACAACCATTTTTTTATTTAGATATTCTTTATTGCAAACAAAACTAATAACAACAAGTGGCGGACTTAATGCTTTTCTCTACCAGTCAACCATTAGTCTTCATCATATTACGTCAAGTTATGTATTCTATTTATTATAGGAACCTAAAAGACCCGAACGGCAAGAACCTGTTCATGTGCTGCTGCACCGACCTGGCGCTGGAGAGCCGCGACT
>OY757253.1:12274719-12296390 GCA_963584085.1 Pyrausta aurata | reverse complement strand
CCTGACGAACGATGTTACCTAAAATCTCGATGAACCAGTATTATAGAATATCTTTATTATGATCTTTTAAACGGTGATCAAACATTAATTGTGATACTCAAGTTATAAAATAGTGTCAACAGAATTGACAATAAAGAATAAAGTACCTTCGTGCAATAAGTGATTAACTGCTGTCTTATTTATTAGACATTCCTTTGGTTATGGACATAGCAAAAAGAGGAAGTAGGTTAAATTGATACAGCTGCTTGTGCACTTACTTGTATTCGAGTCATACCAGTTTGCAGTAAAATGCACTAGAAGACAGACTAGCTACACTTTAACTTTAATCATTCTCTAGTTGAGCCTATTAATTGAAATTATATGTTACACATACAGGTTGTTTTTGCAAAGGGGTATCAAATTTTTGGAGGTGAATGAGACCATCAATATAAACAACTTTTACTATGGGGTCATGTTCGAAATCTTAAAAAAAACCGGTGCCTCATACAAAATCAGTCAGCTACATTAACGATAATGTATGGAGAGGCAGAAAAAAAATAAGGTTAATAACGATGACCCCATAGTAAAAGTTGTTCATATTGATGCTCTCATTCACCTCTAAAAATTTGGCACCCCCTTGCAAAAACGATTATGTCCATTTATTATGTTTTCCTGTGACCTTCATTTGAGTCAATAAACATTAAATCGATCGTATTTAAGTAATAAGTGTTAAAGTCTACAAACAACTCTATTGATTCGCAGCCGAGATATTCTTTGGGAAAATCCACGGACACTTGTTAAATAACCGTGGCAGTAGCCGGGGGAAACCGCGATTGCGTTTCTATGGTTTTTGGTTTCCTGATAAAAACGGGGCGAAAATGTATAAATAGCGATTCTCCTAACTATAGTGGACCTTGGGGGCAATTCACTAACGGCAACATCACCACTGTGCTCGACATCGAGCTTGAATTTCAGAATAGCTTGACGGTTCTAAATGCGCTGCTCAATGTTGAAATAAAAGAAAATCGACAAACTATCTTGTCTTTCTCGATGACAGCCTTGTCATTTGCTTAGTGAATCGACATGCTTGTCGCTCGGCTTCGCACGAGGGCAATATAGCTTATGTAACTTAGGAATAATGTAGGCTTCTACTAGTTAAAAAAAACCGGTTCAGTAGTTCCAGAGTTAAGCCCTACAAACCTACAGTCTTACTATTTATTATTTCATTTCTAACGAATCATACCCAGTCTTCGCGCGGGAGAAACAATTTTTTCCTGATAAATTATATGATATTATACCTAAAACTCTTAATGCATGCATCACTCATCTATCCATTGGTAAATACGCCTGCAAATACGAGCAGTAGTTTCCGAGTTTATCGCGAACAGACAGATTTGACTTGTCTTTAATTTATAATAATGTAGCGGTAAGTAGGTATTTAACTATTTATTATCATCCTAACGCCATCACGCATTCGAAATAACTTAGTAAATTTTTCCATGTGATGCGCAATAGATTACCACTCGTATTACTTTCAATGTTATTTAAAATAGGTAATTTAACTTATTTAGTTTTTCATTTCATTCTGGAGTTTACCCCGTTTACGCGAATACTACTCTCTCATTGATTAAAAGTTTTAATTAATTCTTTAGTTTGCCTCAGTTCAGATTTCGATAACTGACCTATACTTACATTTAGGTACCAGAATTCATAAACATAATAAATACTTCTTCTCATTTAAAGGGATTGGGCACATCTAAGTAGAACCTACGTACCAACCAAGGTTTGTTTTCTATATATCTATCGGATAATATCGGAAATCTTACAGTGACATGTCATCACCGCACCGTAGCGTTTTCGTAGACGTAGGCGTGTATGACCATGCGCCATGCTACGACGTGCTACCAAGTTGTGCGTGGGTAAATTTCACTTGTCTAGCATTGATATTTATTAAAATGCCATCGTATTTCAGTTTTTAATTTTGAATATTGATGCGCAGTAGTAAATGATTTAAAACTGACACCATGCAAGTGTGGGCCAATGTTATAGATAGTGCCATTCACGAAGGCGTGCGCAACTCAATTTTAATTAAAAAAAGCGGGGTGCGGGCATCTGACGAATACTAAAATATTTAATAATAAATGTTTAATAGTTATATTAATTATTACATTAGCAGATATTGACAAAAGCTTGCACACATGTGGTAAAAACGATAAGAACGAATGTCGCCCATGCGCCTTCGTGGATGGCACTATCTATATACGAAAGGGACGTATGTAATAATGTAAGTTTAATTTGAAAAACGACCGCCTTGATCTTTGTTTGTTTACTTAAAAAATCCATTACTTTTTTCTGAGCTCACAGAGAGAACAGAATAAGTACGAGTATCAACTGTAATGAAAACAAATCGATAATTCTGATTATGGCGGCCTTCAGTGTTTCACAATAAGTTCGATAGGGTACATGCTCAAATCAGGAGATACAATATGTTAAAGAGGTTGAGGAGGAAGGGGGGAAGTGATATATGAGAGAGGTGATGTGTGCAGAGAAAAACTCAATAGGAAGATAAAAGGGACAGGGAAATAAATCGGCAAAAGATCTCAATATTTCGTAAAGCAAAGTATAATTTCACTAACATACGAAGTAATATGTAAAATTGTGTTTATTTATGATAGAAATACAGTAATATACACATCGAATTCCCAATCAATATAATTAAAAATTTAATAACATGATAATTCATTATGACGTTAAAAAGACAACAAGTTATTCATCTACACAGTAACAGACTCTACCATAGTTTTCTTAATTAGTTCTCCGAAGTTTTCGGTGGTCTCTGAGGCGGGTTCGGGCGCGTGTGCGGTCGCGGTGGCGGGCGCGGTGGCGGGCAGCTCGGCGGTGTCCTGCGTGGCGTGGTCGCCGTGCTCCAGCCCCGGCAGCGCGTGCGCGGGCCCCTGGCTGAACCAGTTCTCGTCGTTCTCGACGCTCTGCAGCTTATTGCTATTTTGATATGGAATCGTCATCAAAGTTGTGTATTGCGTGTCATTTTTGTTCTCGGAGCTGACACACTCCGTTGTATTTTTGTAAACGTGGTACTGGTTCTGCGAAATATTATGATTGTGATACTGAAGCGCGTTGTGCTCGTTCATACCGGTTGGCTTGTGCATGTACGCGTCCGGTACGTACATGTGCCCGTAGTGGCTGAACATATTTATTTGTGAATTGTGAGCGAACTCCTCGAAACTCGTGGCCGAGTAGCTTTGGAGTCCTTTAAAGTGGTGATTTTCGGAGTGCTGTTCGTACGTATAGTTGAGATCGCATGGAAATCTTTGAATATTATTGGCCATGGCGTCGTACCCCATGGTGTTCGCGACGGAGTAAGGTGGACCTTTCCCTTGTATTATATTAGAAGGATATGGAGGCACTTGATTGTGATGATTAGTAGAGTTTTCAAAGTGCATGTTACTTTCGTTCATACTTCTTGCATTCGTTGTATCGGTTCTGTATCCGTAAGCCAAATTCTTTTGCATACTATTATGGCCACTTGCATTATTCATGTCACTATGAATGTTGTTGAAGTTTCCAGCGTTAACACACGACTCTACTTCGACTCTCGGACTCAGACTCACGTCGCGTAATAAGCCATCTTCGTGACTCTGGTTTCTATTTCTTTCATACGACGTGTTTACAACACACAACGATGAAGTGGTACTGTGCGCCTCGGCCCATTGTCTTTTCGCCGCTTCTTGATTTTCTTCGTTTTTCTTTTCGAGACCGAGTCTCATAAGCGTATGTATAAAGTGTGTTCGCACCCGAACAGGATTGAATTCGATCCGCCCTGTGGTGTTACAACACCCATCACGAGTACAGCCACACGGGAAGTTAAGTCTATCCACTTGACACTTAATGCCCGCGATACTACACGAACAACTTTCGGGATTACACGCGCCTTTACAGGAACAACCACAAAATTCACGAGAAGTCCGAATGTCTCTACATTCATCCTTTTCATAACCTTCGATTTTCCTGACTCCAGCCGCTCGCAACAGCGCACGTCTTTGTCGTGTTGGTATAGGCTGTAAAAAATAATAACTGTCTAAATCTAATTCTGATTCGGATATATCACTGGCTTCTTCTTCGGTGTCGCTGTCTTCACTGGATGATAGCGATACACCTTGCATAGAATGCCGTTCACTTTTTAATTGTTGCAAGATTTGTCTGTGCAATCGTCTCTGCTCTAGCGCATGTTCGGCTAAAGTAAAGTTTTGAACATGTGTATGTTGCCATTCCATACCTAACGTTGAGCCGCCTTGCGAAGGAACACAAGTAAAGCCCTGCGCTCGTGGAAAATAGAAAACTGTGACATTATCGAATTTGATGTTTTCTTTTCTTTTCTTAGGTTGTGGTTCAACACTTTCATTTTCTTCGTCCTTCAACTTTCTTTTAAGGCTACTTTTAAGGGGTTGCAATTTCTGTATGGATGTGGGGTTATGGCTATTATTATTCAAATTGTTATCTGTTTCAGAACTTTCAGCTTCCACGATATTTGACTTTGAGTCACTGATACCACTGGTGCACGGTAGCGAAAGGTTGAAAGTAGGCAATTTAGCATCTTCATTAGTTTCCGAGCCAAGCCCCGAGTCACTGCCATCAGAGCGGTCTTGCCCTTCTTCCTCGCGCTCATTCAGAGCGGTGTCGGGCGGCAAACTACCAAGAGCTGAGTCTTCGCTGTCCGCTGACGCAGTGTCCGTTTTAATATCTTCTATATCACTTAAAGTGTCACTATCGTCTATTTTTACAGCAAAATCTATTTTACTATCACTGCTCTCATAAAACTGAGAGTTGCTATTACTATTTAAATTATTTTGTTCTTCATTGGAGCTTAAATCTTCACTGTTAGCGTCACTATCACTGCTTTTCTCATCTTTTATTGTAGAAAATGATTCCTTATCACCGTCATCTTCTGATTTCATAAGAGCAACCTTATTGCCATTTGATTCTTCATTTTCTGGTTGATTGATCTGCTCTGGCGTGGTGTTCTCCATTGTACCTGAAAAATATTTATAAAAATTAGCACAACGATGAATAACAAGATATAAGTTTTTTTCTCTCGGTAGGAAGGTCATTCAAAATGTAAGGTTCTGGATTGATACTTAATGTATTCATATCATTGAATAATAATTTTAAGAAAGTAGGGTTCAGCTCTGTTCCGACGTTACAGTGTAGAGTGCAAGCCACACAGATTAGTAAGAGTATGCAAGCCACCTGCACCCGCTCAAACTCAGTAGAATGTATTATAAATCAAACAAAATGATAGTCCAAAACCGGTACCTACCTATTTAAAAGGCTGTGGCCTCGATGATCTTCACCGGTATTTGTGCGCTCGCCTTTGTGTTATCCAATCCATGGTGATTAGAAATATTCTTTTAGACGAACACAGTTTTATCATCATCACTTGTAATCGACTAATGTAATCATCATTTCTTTCAACGAATCAGCCATCAAACATTTCCGTCATTCGAATTCAACACTAATCGCACTATCAATAAGGTCCTTTTTCTACAGTCACGTGCATCAGTCCGTTGTGTATTTAGTCCTATTTATTTATTTTCCGCCTTATTTTGACAGCGTCGTTTTTGATGTTTTATATGTTCTCGAAATTATTTGCGTCCAGCTCTAACACTTTTAATTAGTAATTGTAGGTAAACGACCTTCACGCGAAAACAGTTTGAAATATTCAGCACAAAAATACACTCGCACGGCGAACCACTTTTACTGCACCGATCTCACAGTTCCCACCTCGCGTAATCGCGTTGGACGACTCGGGCGACGCAGGCAAGTTATTACCCGACTGAATCCGATACGAGGCGAGGTACGGGTGGTGCCGTGTTGGTGAGACCTCTCGTTTTCTGAAGGGTATGATCTGCGTTGTTCGACGTGACGTCGCGCCCCCCTCGCACCGCGCCCCGGCCTTGCGACCCTCCCCACCTCGTTCGCCCGCGGACTCGCGCAAGCGCGTTCTGTTTCTTGCGAATACAGTAATACCATATTTGAGACGACAAAATACCTTTTATTCTTATTAGCTACACCATGTAGTTTAGTTTAAAATTTGCAGATTGCAGTCGGTTGGGTTTTACTTTCTCGGATGCAGTTGACTAGCAATTGGTAAAATCATTATGTGAATATTATGGCATCATGTCATAGTTAATGGTTATATTTGGCATTACCCACACTCGAAAAATAATGAGTCCTTCTTACAATAAAATTATATAGAATAAAATTCTTACATTAAAATTTTGCACTACCTACGCGTTAAAGATAAAAAATTCCCCAATATGTCTGAAAGACATGTAAAGGATTCTTGAACAATCTTTTATCCGTATTGTGTAGCTTTATTAATTTCTAATTAAATGCAATTGCGAATTATACAACTTACAATAAAATGGGCGTGGCATCTACTTCTTGCACACTTTTTGCTACGAGCCGTAGGCTCGTTCCAAATACATCAATGAACGAATAACCTATTTGGGCTCTATATATATATTTTTGCTTTTATTTATCTTGAAATATGGCGCTTTATTAAGTTGCTGGATAGTGATATTATACGAAAGTCCTTTTTCGACGGGAAAGCTAGCGATAGCAACCCAGGTTCACAACCTTTTGCTCTTGGGCCAACTCGACAGGTCTCGACCGACATAAACTGTACGTCTACGTCATGGCATGACGGTTTTATACATAGGTATGCGCCTCGCAGCTTTATATTTTTCCCCGGTACCTTATATTATGAACATATCTGTTGTATAGAAACCTACTCCGGAACTTGTTTGTTCATTTACTCACTGAGGTCAACGATCCAGCTTGTTCTTTATAAAATCGAATAGCAGCTACGGTTACCTACAGCGAAAGCTTTCGTAGATAAAATGTATGAAAACAATGTAGCGTTCCAGATACGTAAGGTAATCGGCCTCAGAGCGCTATTTTTAAATTGAGTCAACTCTACGTAGATGCGGGATTGGCATTATTTTCGAGTGTGCGATCGCTGTGGGCGTACGTCCGGCGACGTCACTACCGTAGTTCAGCTAGTGCAAGAGAGTTCTTCAAATAAATTGGCACTCGACGGCAGTCGATATAATACAGGCGAGGTAGCGTGCTATACGTACGTACAGACCGACGTGTATACGATAATCAATAGATATTTTCAGGAGGCTTTCGTGGAGGGCGAAAGCGACGCTACCAGCTCGCATAGCGCCCTCTCGCTCCGTCCTGTAATTTACGTAGACCACCCAAAGAAATGAGATTAAACAGAAGTATTTTGCAAATGGTTTGGTTGGTTTGGTTTATGTATTACGATGGATGATATTAACGGTTATAATAGCTTTGTAAATTAATAATTGCTTAGCCGTGTGTATAAATAAAACAAACAAGTTAATAATTTGATGCAATTGATTGCAGTTGCATAGGTAATAATATTAAGTTAAAAAAATCATATTATGTCGTTTTGGTATGAATCTAAAAATCTTTAAAGGTAGGTTAAGAAGGAACCCATCTATCATACAGAACAACTATCTATATTTGTATTATTTAACTCTGTTGCTTTCATACTTGTTTCTGTTGCTTTCAGTCAACGTGAAAAAGATAATTTTACCATCTACGCTAAATTTACTATAAAAAAATATCAATTCCATGACTCAGGTAGAAATGCTCGTATTCAACACAACAACATTGGCCCCTTGCGGAATTCGAACCCGGGACTGCTAGCTTTGTAGTCAGGAGAACTAACCACTACACCAGACGTAACGATATATCACTCATTGCAAGTTACATTGCAAACCCTTTCTGTTGGTAGTTAGATAGCTGCCTTCTTAAAAAAATGGCGGAGCCTAAAGATTAAAAAGTAAAAAAGCGAACAAAGGCTTACGTTTTGTTGTGTCGGGTTCAACTTCTTGTTGGTTTGAAACCAGTTCTTTTTTATCTTATGTCTAACGGTAGTCTGCGCGCCGCCGGTCCCTGTATAGGGTAGGACATACCTACGTACTTACTTCTTATGTAGGGAATGGCCCAGCGAACCTCACCTAGGTACTAAGCACGGTGCGTCTACGATGGATGTACTAATCGTTCTCATGGTAACGTCCATGAAAAACAAACTTCCTGACTATTATTACTGATGTACGATAGTCTACTTATGATAGGCGCGAGCTAACATGAATAAGTTATTTGTCGGAGTGTATACAGACTAGGTATACATGGGTATCGCAGCCCACAGGGTGGTTGTGGAGGGGGTGGTAGACGGGGGTAGATTAAATTTCGTACCACACCGTTGGCTGCCTCAAGCTCGCTTGTATTCATCACCCTTAGGGCTGCAATTGCTTCCTAGCGTATTTTAAGCTCACAATACATTTTCTCCCAGCATGCCGAGCTGCAGTCGTCTACACAAACTTGTATGTTGGTAAAAAAAGATGGTCGCTACTTCTCTATTTTAGCAGCAGCATAAAATTAGATTCAATGATAAGCTGCTCATAATTTGTGTTCTTTGTACCCAGAACTACACAGAAAGTTTGTTGTAGATGGTGCATTTAAGTTCTCCTTTATTAGTAATTCCGTATTTTACAGGTACTAAATATATGTATATATGTAACTTGATTTATGAACTCAATAACGCTTGACATACCTATATGAATTCAGTAGGAACTTACGAATGATTCAGTGAAATTAAACATTTGAGCTTGCGTCAAATTTGGTAGTTCTAATTTTTTGCAGGCTTGTTTATGATGTGCCCTATAACTAATGCAATAATTTTGACAAGATTTACCACGAAAACGAATAGGTCTACAGATAAAGTTCTCGTAGCTTACCGTTGCATATTTCTGTCTACTTTAAAGATTTCCTGAAATTTTTTAGGGTTAAATTCGCCATAATCTGAATGAGGACCAAAATGATCGATATTTGACAAAGTTCCGGTTAGAGATCGAGGACATAAATTTTAAGCGAATGTGTGACAAATCAGGACTACGTATTAAACGCAAGGCGCCCATAGACCCCGCCAACAAATTTACTGGACTAGAAGTATCTACACAGAAAAAGTAATTACTTAAAGAGAAATGTTCAGATTGATCACGACCGAGCAACTTTATTTTGTAAGTAGGTGATTGGATAGACGCTCTTATATTATGTATTTCTGTGACGCCGCGATATATTCTTATATAACGGTATATTCGTGTATTATTACAATGATATACAAATTTGAGCTTTAGTACTAATAAAATAAGTCCTAGTAGCTACGATGTTGGTTAGTTGGTTGGTATCAAGGTTTCAACATCGTACGGGTGTTGCACCTAACCACGTAAAAATGTACTTGATAACTTTCTCGTAAAGATCCAAAAATTTGCATTTCTGCTCACTATTTAAAAAGAGATTATACTTCAAGATTAATAATATACGTTACAATCAATAACACAACTCAACGGGTATTGGATTTTATAAAAGTTTGTGAAATGACAAGATCTTAACTTGCTTTCAACTTAGGCTACAAGTGGGCCTTATTTTTAGAGGGTAGGTAATAATATTTTTTGCCACAAAATGTAAGTTCATGGTTTATTATTATTTAGTGTGCCCGATTTAAATTAAATCTGCCTAATGCTTCATATTTCAGTAAAGAAAAAGTTCATGTAAGTATTTATTTGTCTTTAATTAAAACGATAAATATCAAGTTTACGAAGCATTGTTTACAAATTGAAGAATTCTTGGCGATATTTAAATTCTTTGTTCAATGCTACCTCAATACGAGTGACATATTATCAGTCCTAATAGAGATGAGTGATGTATACCAGTATATTTACTTATTACCTTTAGTTTTTATATTCTAAAAGCTCGGTGGTAAGGAGATTACAACACCCAATAGCCTACATGATTTTCTTTTATTCTTCTTGTGCTTCCAAACTAAATCCTATCAGTAAACTAATGATTAACGTACTCAAAATTCATAATCGAAAACCGATAAAAAAGTAAAAAAACTGCATATATTTTCCCATGAATGGGTTCTTGTACAATGGGAACACGCCATAATTGCATATCTATACATGTTTTGTAAGTTAGACCTTTTTTTTCTGAATAGGTATTGCTGCAGCTGGGGAGGTGGGGGTGACGAGCGAAAACAAAGTGCTGGGAGAGGGGTGCACCCTCGCATGACGCCCGAGCCTCCGAGACCTATGTATGTCTGCCGTATACTGTACAGCCAGCCTCGAATACATATACCGATGCTGAAGCTTATTATCAAGCTGATAAAGCCGGGGCAACACAACCCTAAAGATTTACGCATTTTCGAGCATGACTGTACCCTTGAGTCCGTTGACGATTCCTATCATACAGATATCGTGTCTAGTGGAATTGTATATCACTGAAAAGTAGGTTTCTGAATCGTGCCAATGAATGCGATTACCCTCGTCACCTTTTCAGGCCTGATGTGTTGTGACTTTCTAATTAAGGTTTTTGAACTAAGTTCTGCTTTATTGGTTAATGTTTGCAATCTTAAATTGTGATTAGCGATTCAATGCTATTCTTGTGTTATGGATAGCAGAAACAACGATGGTACCAAATATATTAGGTACCTGAATTTACCTTTACTCGGTCAATAGACTCAGTAATCTGATTACCTGGAGCTCTATTTTTAGGGTTCCGTAGCCGAATGGCAAAAAACGGAACCCTTATAGTTTCGTCAAGTCTGTCTGTCTGTCTGTCTGTCTGTCTGTCTGTCTGTCTGTCTGTCTGTCTGTCTGTCCGTCCGTATGTCACAGCCACTTTATTCTGAAACTATAAGCATCACATAGCTGAAACTTGGTAGGTAGGTGTATTTTGTTCACCGCTTTCCGATTCAGATACAAAAAGTAAGAAAAATAATATTTAAGGGGGGGCTCCCATACATCAAACTAAAACCTAAAAATTTTTTTTTACTCAAACCTATGCGTGTGGGGTGTCTATGGATAGGTCTTTTAAAATGATGTTGAGGTTTCTAAAACCATTTTTTCTAAAAGTGTAAGGTTTGAGATATAGACGCTTCCAAAGTGGTAAAATGGGCGTCCCCCCCCCTCTAACTTTTGAACTAAGAAAGTGAAAATTTTGAAAAAAATATATGATGTAGATCTCAACAAAAACTTGCAACGAAAATTGGTTTGAAGGAGATCGAACCAGTAGTTTTTGAGATATTGCACATTTTTATCAACCGCAAATATAACTTTGTCTTTCATACAAACACTATGAAAAACAAAGTTATTTTTGCTGTCGCAATATATTGTGATGTTTTCGTTAAGTGAAAGTAAGTGGACCCTGAATTCAGTTAAGGGTGGCACGGAACCCTCAGTGCGCGGGTCCGACACGCACTTAACCGGTTTTGAATCACTCGCTTGGATATGGCGTGTGATTTTCGTTCGGAAACAAATAAAAAATCAACGAAAACCACGCGGAATATAGACGTGAGTACTCACAAATTTGAGCAATGATTTTTCAAATCCTTCCTGTGTAGATTAAAACTGGTTTTCATTTCAAAATTCGACTTTAATCAATGAATATCACACGCCATCTTGACGCGAGTGATTCAAAAATAGAGCTCCAGAGCGTATTAAGTCCACAATGTCATGAGTACAGTCTCCATACACTTTTAATGAAATCAGTAAGGATGTAAAGTTTTAAAGGAATGGTAATGATGATACATTTGCATGACATGAGCAAAGTTTTGGGTCGGATTTATAAATTTTCGAAACAGGTATTTGCATTTATCTGGTAGGTACACTGGTACAGGTATTTCCATTGAATTTGGTAAAAAAAACCACTTCAGTTCATGTAAAATTGAAATTCTTCAGCAAGAAGTAAAACCTGTAAAACAATACAAATGTTTCCAAGCAAAGACTCATAAATAATGAAAGGGCCATTAAGAAAAATATCAAATATCAATCTAGGTAAATGTGGGTCCTGTAGACCGACATCGGAGAGTAATGACATGTTCGTTAGTGACGCGGTATCTACCGGAGCCTCCTCGCCGATGGCACAGGCTTTAATTAGATCGGTTGGCCAACCAGTCGACCAATCGTTTTACCAATATTTCAGCTAATCGGGCTACCAGTCGGTTGGTAAGCATGACGCACGATGCCATACCCTCGATTTATTGAAGTCCAATCTGGCCGCACTGTTGTATGGTGCTCGTAATAAACACTTTTTAATAGTCATCGTTATACACACATCAGTACCTCGATCACAAATAATTTCGTCAAAGTATTCGTATTGTAACGAAATCATTTGTATGTACAAACAAAAAAAATTACACTTGAATTACGTAATAAATTTCAATAATTTTATTTAAATAATTCGTTTGACTTGTTTCTGGACGTGCTATATTTACGTTAGTATGACGACATCTGCGGTAATGCTTTCGATATTACTACATGACACGGGAGTGCTTCGTGCTGCTGACTGACGTAAACTCGCTACGAATACGTCAAATGTTCGTGATGGGGTTACAAAACTAAAACATACGAAACCTAAATTATTGGCATTAGGGTAAATACCCCACCTGTGCGATGATGTATTATGTTCTTCTAGAAATTCAACGACAGTCAATGCCATACCTAAGTATTTTGTATGCTTATTTATTCAATTTACGTAATCAAATCAAATTATATAAATCAAATTACATGAGCCCAATCCTTTTGTAATGGCTTTAAATTAGGATTTGCATACAAAAGTACTGACTGACTGATAAATCATAGAATGAGAGAAAAAATATCAACTCACAAAAAAATAAAGCTTTAAATAGAATTGAAAGCTCGAAAGATCACCATATACATTATTACTTTTTAAAATAAAACGAGAATTTTGCCACCAAAAAAAAAACGATCCCTACGAGTAAAGCTTTCAATTTGTTACAAAAATTGGGAAATGTTTTTTGAGAGAACTCTTAAGTTCTGAGCAGTGCCCTCTGGCGATGGCTGCAGGATTCAGCACCTCTAAACCTCACTGGCCTTATCAGCTCCGCTCGCAATAGCTACGCGGCGATGTGTAACCTCCTCTCCAGGTCTGTACGATTTGATTCTTGGTAGTACGGTTAGATGGAACTTGTGGTTCAATCTCTACCTTAATACACGATGTGGCCTGTAATGGGAGCAAAAACTATACCTTAAATATAGGGCCTTTAAGTAACCAGTAATCAATGCTATATATTTTTAATTTAATGTATTTTTTCAACAAAATAAATCGAACTCGAGTCTTCATAAAACTTGACATTGTTATTTATTACAACGATTTAGCTATTTGGATAAACATTGATTAGAAAAAGAAGAAATAGAAAAGATAACTACGTATACACTATCCTATCTCATTGCTCCTGTTACTTAAGTATTTAGAAAGAAGGAGAGAGTATAAAAAAAGGGTTCCATCCATTCGTTACCATAACATTTTTTTCTTTTTAAATATTTGAATTCAATGATCAAGAAGTTACAACACCTAGCTTGGGGTATACCAGTGTATACCAAAATTTGTTGTTCACAAAGGGATAAGGTTAAAAGCATAAAACGTATTCAGTATTCCGATGGTTTATTCAAATAAGTGTTAAAATAAATTGTAATATTAATTTATTGCTAACAATCACATTTACTTTGGCTTATCTTATACTAATATATCGAAAATGGAATATATTATCTATTTAATATTTTAAAATCAAGTCTTATTGATCTATCACTTTAAAGTAAAATACATTGACTACACCCGCACCTTAAGTCATCTATTATCAGAGTTTGAAGGTAGCATAAATCCAGAGTATTTCTTCGTTACAATATAGTTAAAATTGTATTAAAAACTGCTACGGTATTTTTTGGAAATCTACATAGTACAAGATTTTAATACATATTATGGACGTATATTTTATTTAAATACAATAGCAATAAGACGAAATACCTATACACTCACACGCTTCTATCAAAAATCACACGTTTCTATGAATTAAAATACGTTTTATAATATAATCTTAGGACGCTATCTAATTATTTTGGCACATGGATCCACAGTGCTCTCCATTTGTAGAGAGCAGACATATATACAACTACCTATTTACGTAAATACGTACTATAGAAAAAATAAATAATTGAGCTTGTTTCAATGAACAAATTAACAAAATATGACAGTATACCTATTCTACAAAGTTATACGTAATGTAATTATCATAGTATGTATAATTGATTTACCATTTATGGCGCACTGAGCTTTTTTTCTTGTAAATTAACTTACTCGTACATTACTACTGACTTCAATTATTATAGCCTCTATCTATCTACTACACCAAACTATACTCGTTTTAATATCTCAATCTCTAATCTCAATGTTAAAATCATACTTGCTTGTAGTATCATTTTTGTGACTGCGTTAGCGTAAAATTTTGATAAATTAAGTACTATTAATTAACCATTGAACTACTATTTTTATAACTAGTGATTGGAACTGACACCACGAACAAATTTTGTGCTCCATCAATTGACGCCACTTGTCATCAACTGAAACGGTTTCATATTCGACATTAAAATTTCAAGGAATAGTCACAATCTTGTCGTCACATTTTTTACGTATACTCGTAGCTTCTTCATACGCAGTAATAACAACTCACTGTAATTAACGTATGTGTTTCAAATAAAAGCTTATCTAATAATGGATAAACACGGCTTAGTAAGTAAGTAATACTTTTTTGTCGTCGACCATCCTTATCCAGCGATGGCCGTCTGCAATACTACGAACAAAACCTATCTTCTACAGGAGCTTAACCGCTTCATTGCTCACTAAAATCTACTTCACACTTTTTTTTTAATTTCACCTCATAGATTATGTACAGTCTTATCTTACGTCCCACTAGGTTGGTGGTTCGAGTTTGACATGCGGGTCTCAAGAGGGTGGTTCCGGGGGTGGCGGGGGGCCGAGGGCGGGTTGCTGAAGAAGCTTGGCGGCTGCAGGGAATCCAGCCAGGTCGAAGCCGGGAGGTGGCACTATGCCGGCAGCTGTTGCTGTTCCTTGTAAGTAGGCGACGAGTCTGAAATGCAGAAATAGTTTTTTAAGACATCTGATTAGGGCAGCAAATGGCAAATCTGTTTTTATACTAGTTTAGATTACACCACGTCAGATGTAGACTACCCGCTCGGAGATCTAGATGAAGTATTTTTACCTATTTTTGTAATGGAAAGCACACTGTCAATCAAAAGCATCAGTTCGTCAATGAGACAGTTTTTTGACTCGGTCGCTTCTCTCTGTGACAAAGCGAAAATCCACCTTAAAAGTCTTATTTTAGTATGGCAGCTATAGTAAGTACACCTTCTGATTGTTTTAGAAAATTACGCCACGCTTTCTTAAATGGTTCGAGCTACCTTTGTAGCTCCTCTAGGGCGCTGGCCTGCATGAATATATACATGGCTTGTATGAATATACACACAACATATTATGGTTCTTGGCCAGCAACAGCGTGGTGATCTTGGATAGCTTGCGCACCAACAACAAGTTTACATACGGAATCATGCCTCGGAGCTCGTCGTTTTGTATCTAAATCGTTATGTCCTTGTTGCCTTCGCAGTTCCTCGAGCGCGCTGGCCTGCACGAGGATGTAGTTCTTGGCAAACAGAAGTGTATCTTGGACATCTTGTGCACCGACGACGAATGCGCGTCAGAATTCACGCCTCGGAGCTCGTCTAGTGCGTCATAATGAATCGTTGCGTCTAATTACCTTCGCAGCTCCTCAAGTGCGCTGGCCTGCATGAGGATGTAGTTCTTAGCCAGCAGTAGTGTAGCGATCTTGGACAGCTTGCGGACGGATGGCGAGTGCGCGTAGGGGATCACGCCTCGGAGCTCGTCGAGAGCGTCGTTCTGAAACGTCACAATAGTACCTTTAGTCATATTTACAAGGAAAGCTTGCAAGAAGCTATATCATTGGACAGCTATTGATAGCTGTGATGTAAAACACTTAGTTAAATAAAAGTTTGTTAAAAGAATTAGTCTTGCTATTCAAAGGGGGAACGCTGCCAGTATCTTCGGAACCTTGCCTACAGGGACTCCTTATAATTTTTTATTTATTTAAGGTCTTAATTATATTTTTTCTGTATATTTGTTTGAATATGAAACGCTTCTTTTTTAGAACCTAATGATTTAGGGCGATACTGGTTTATTTTTTGAGAGCTAGCCGTCACAATACTCCTCCTCTTGACCTTTATATGCATTTTCTTTCTGAAATTAACTAGCGCTTCTTTACTTATGGTTGGAAAAAATAAATTGAATGAGTGATTAATGAGTGAGAATTGTGTTATTTACCAGATCGTGCATGCGCCTTCGTTCCCTGGCGTTGATGTTGAGCCGGACCGTCTTGCCTTGACGCATCTTCTGCTTTGACTTCCCTTCCCCCATCGGTCTGGAATATAAAACATCACCGTTTATCATTGAAATGAGATTATTCAGACATAAACTTATGATAATTTTTAAATTTTATGCCTATTTTTTTTAAATAGAGTTCCGGGGGGCAATTCACTAACGGCAACATCACCACTGTGTTCGATGTCGAGCTTGAATTGAAATTCGATGTTGAAGTAAAAGAAAATCGTCAAACAATCTTATCGTTCTCGATTACAGCATTGTCATTTGCTTAGTCGACATACAGACTCAACTAACTGTCAAGCTTAAGCCACGATCTCTATACAAAAATACAAAGGGTTCAGAGATTTTGATAGCTCATAAATATTTTTACAAAGTACAATAATAGCAGTATGGCGAAATGTGTAGGTGTGAGTTGAGTAGGTGTATCTATGCCCTTTCTAACTTATCTGAAATAAAATTATAGCAAGTGCAAAGTCAGCCATAAATAAAAAAGTTTGAGTGAGGCATCTCGTGAAGTTTGTTTGTTATTTATCAATAAACTGAATTATTGCTATCAATAAACTTATCCACGAGTAGATAAGATTAATGTACATGTTTTATTGAGCAAGGGAACTACAAAATAGTCATAAATCGATGATAAAAGAGACAGATAAATCGATTTTAGAGTTTTATAGGTGTCTTATTAAAGTTGCCTTACTAACGTTTTTATCAAACCGACGGACAAACGGATATAGTGAAACTATAAGGGTTCCTTGTTGGAAAACGGAACCCTAAAATCATAGATGATAGATATATATGTCACTTCCTTCGCGCTGCCTGTATTTGCTTTGTATATACCTATGGTTGACTGGTGCTTTTTGCATCAACACGTTCCGGGACACTATTCCAGACACAATAGATGTTTTATTGTTTTCACGCCTGTAGGCGGTCACTGTCCCGGAACGTGTTAAGTCCGCCAGATCATATGTACCTTTTGTTTGTGCATTCAGAGTTTTAAATAAATAAATAAATGTCGCAGCCATCTATTAAATCAGCCAGTCAATTGGACGCCTAGCTAGACAGTTCATGAAGCGCTGATATCCAATAAACTAGTTGAACTTCATAAACCAGATGGCTGCGAATAAAAATATCACGTAAAATCATAGTTGTAAATAACTGAACCCCACGTGCATTCGTATTCATAATTCTGGGTTCATGGAGCGGGATCCATGGCCCGCGATACGCGACAAGTGCCCAATGGGTACAATGGCGGCCGCTAACGAGCGCTTGCGAGGCAAACCCTAGGGAACGATTGCAGAGCTTTGATTCTATTACACGCTCCACGGATCGGTTTATTCGTGCGCTGATTTTTGCGGGGACTTTTAAGCCGTTGTGAGTCGTGTTACACGATCTTAATGTATTTGACACTTCTAAGTTAGCTAACTAAAAATAAGTGAAGTTAATAATATGTAGTACAGTAATGTTCAACTTGCTTTGAAATTAGGATCATAAATAACATTTGTATTTAATTCGGTGATGTATGAAAATTGTGTATAATTAGATATATATATAGCACTAGTCTACTTATATAATTTAGTTTTTAATTGATTACGTAAAATTATTATTTTTATAAGGATTTTTATAAACTAAACAAAAATATAGTAGTTGTTTTTTTATAGCGCAACATCAATTAATTTAATATTTTGCCGTGTCTTTATTATTATAAGTTCTACAAGTAGAGCAACAATAGAAATCATGGTCAACACAATGGGCAATATAAAAGAACGGCACACTTGTGTAAGGGTTCCCCTTCGCACACATGTTCACAAAACTCATTTGCGACATGTGTTCAAGTTTACATTATTTACAGATTCATTTCATTTAAACAACTATGATTTATTACACGATTCACACCCGGGCATGATACCTACGTTGTATTTTGAAGCACAAAAAGATATGGAACTCGGAAGCTCTATCTGAGCTTTATTTACACAATCATCGTTTTATTTTAACGTAGCTTATAACTGAAACGATGATTCATTCATTCATGCAGAGAGAGAGAGAGGAGAGGAGAGGCGACTGATATTTCAGGTGTTCATATAAAAATAAAACATCGGAAATAGCTCGTGTTTATCGTCCGGGATGCGGCTCGTTTGTCAACGATTCAATGACATCTAAATGTTTTGGAAAATTAGAAGAGGAAATCATAGGTAAAGAGTCTAAACAATCCGATTATAATGTTTATGAAATGCGATCTGTTTAGAAAGGTGGTCATGAATAGCTTTTTGGCGATTAGCTTTTCGATTAAAAGCTAAGTAGAGACGAGTTTTTACCGACCTAAGTTAGAAGTAGTCGTTTCTGTGTTTAAAACAAGACACTCAATAAGTTTGTACATTGAGAATTTATGGTCCTGCAAGTTGATGACAGGTCAGAATATCTTAAAATTAATTTAGATATTTTTCGTAAAGTGCGATTTTGTTACTTTTCAGAGACCAGAGGACCAATGTGCAATGTAAGGGAGTTTTATAGTTTGGTGTCTCTGCCAAACCAGTCAACCGGCTAATGACTTGAAAGCGCATGCGCACGCTTGACGAAAACATCAACGACATTTACATTTAAATTTATGCAAATAACATGTAAATTAGCAATAACGATTCAGAGTTTATCAAAAATAACATTTCATTTTACGAAAAAATAAAAGAAAAGTTATAATCTAAGGAGAGTTCGTAATACTTTTGCTTACCTTTGAGCATAGCTGGTACCCGGCTCCGGTTGGTTTTCGTCAGTCGGGTAGCAATGCTGTGGCGGGGGCGGAGGCTGCCCACCCTGCATGTAGAATCCTCCAAGACCCACAGCCCCTAAAGGAGTTCTTCTCCCCGGCACCGACTGCGGCGGAGAGTGCGACTCGCCTAGCGGCATCCCGTCCCAAGACCTTCGCCCTTCCATTTTTAAAAACTTAAACCATCAACAAAAACAAAAACATCACTCGAAATTCGAAATTCAAATAGTTGTTATTTTAATTCGTCCGCGCGTTAGTGTTTGGCACCGCATTGATAGACAGTGGAGAGTGTAATGGGAAGTAGTCGGTCCACGATCGATCGGAGTACGCAGCTGGGGCGCGCACCCCTCTCATCTCCATTGTTCGAGATGCGGCGGCCGCTGACACATGAGCGCGCTTAGCCGGCCCCGCGGTGATTGCTTTTCGATCGATCGTTAATTAGGTTAATGTTTTCATTATTTACTTTTGCACAAAAAACGTTTCATAAACTTATAATTTACTTGAATATTTTTTTCAAAATATAACTCTCATTCATTAGACGCTGCTAACAAACCAACAGCTATTTAAAAATATTAATCACCATTTCTATGTCAAACTATTAAACTACCGGTCACAAGAGTCTGACCGCATTTTTATAGACATAGGAAGTAAGAGATCCTATCAATGTAACAAATGGCAGCTCATGATTATTTTAGGAGTCGTAAAAGGACAGCAATAAAGCTTTCAGACATTCGGAGTCTATAACTGTTTGCCGTTTGAAATGGAGCAAGAACGGGTTATTGACTTAATAATCTGTGGTCGACCACAACACACAACAACGCAGTACCTTTCGGGTCGGATCACTTACGGTGTTTTCGGACATTTCGATGATTTCTTGAATCATTTTTGCTAGGAAACATGATGACTGAGCCTTTATTCGATTCTCAGGTTTTAATCATCGTCATCTGAGTATACATAACCTGTACAAGTTAGATAGTTGCTTTGGTTTATGTTTTGTTTTTTTTATTAATTTATAGTTATATGTCAGCAAGTGTATTTTTTGTAATTTACTTGCATTACTAGTATGCATAGACAGAGCTGGTCACAGAGAGAAATAATAAATAGGTACATAACCTTCAACATATTACCGTCAGTTGACTGCACTGTGTCACACCGGTACTCAGATCTATCTGAAAACGATTTATTCGACGGGCCGGCAAGTGGGTTAACTGAATGTAGGCATAAACATCGGCGTTCATCATTCGCGCGGATTTATTAGCTCAATCTACATTGACGATTATTATTTATTCAGCGAGTAATGGAAATACCATGCTAACTGTTTAAAGATCGGAGGAAAATTCACATGTGCGATAAAACTGAAGCAGGAAAATCGGGATGTTTTTATTTTGCATTCTTTGCGTGTGTGTATACTACGAAATCGCGGTGTCTTTTCTGCACGTGGAAGCTATAATGCAATATTGAATTGCATTTTTGTAGTATTGAAACACACGAACCGCTGGTGTGTACATTATATTGAAATTTTGATAAAGTGCCTGACTTATAATACATACAATATTCAGTGACGATCCTGTACCATGGTGAGTAAACGAAGCAATCAAATAAGCGTCCATCTGGAGCTTTTACTCTACCCCCAGGAAACTGCGATGTGAAAGGCAAGAGGAAAACCACCTCACTATCTTCATTTGTTTGGAATTTTGATGGAAAAAGAACTCCACCGACAAGAGCCTAGCTCTAAAATTTTATAATGTTGGTGTATGTTAATATATCTATATGTTTGTCTACAGATTTCTCAAAAAAGAGAATGTATAGCGGGATATTCATTTTTTAGTTCAATTACTTGATTGAATCATCTCGCATACCAACTAAGGGTACAGTATAAGTTTTATCAAAATAATTTTAATAGTTTTCAAGGTAGTAAACAATAACTAAAACTCATGAAAAAATAAAAATAAACCGTTGTGTCGGTTAAACTTGACATCATGCGACAATTTCATCTAAATAGAAAACATCTAAATATTTTCGTGATGACGTTATCTTTATAAATATTGTTTAAAAGATAAAAATATGCTATTTGTTCATTAGGATTACTCAATTATCTTGTAAGCCAAACGAATCAGGCGTAGGGATTCATAAAAAAAAGTCATTTTTAATTAATTAAGAAATATTTATTCATATTAAAGCTAGTCAATTCAATTCAAAATTATTTACATCTTATTCCAATCAGTTCCGACTTCTTTTTAGTCCGCTTAACAATTTACAACTATCTACATCAAGTTAACATTTCCATCAATTTCATATATAATTGTTTCCGATAGGTACTTGAAACATACAAACTTCAAACATTTCAAAAAATCAACCAACACAATTGTTAATAATTTCTTTGTCCGCAATCCAAACTCATTATAGGATCATATTGATCACATTCAAAAGTGAAAGAAAATAGGAATTTGTCTTTTTTGAATCAGCAACCTTCTAACAGCAGAAGTGCAGTGTATACTATTTATTGTTAGTACAAATTACGTGTATTAAATTCCATCCATTGAAAACATGA
>OY757253.1:11514316-11625758 GCA_963584085.1 Pyrausta aurata | reverse complement strand
GGCATGAAGTTTCAGCATAAAATAAGCAATATTTTACATGATCTAAAAAAAATATTAAAAAATGCGAACTTCGTACAAAACTAAAGAAATAAATATTTTTGATTTTTTTTTACCAATTTTATAAAAAAACAGAATTCAAATAATGAGGAAAATAAGGTTAATAAATGTAGTTTTCAATTTACAAATAAATTTATAAAAAAAATATCGTTTTTCAACTGATAATGGCATTTGAAGTAGAGCATATCTCGCGATTTCTGAAAACTTCAAAGACCTATATTTTGAAAACTAAGCTTGAAAATGCAAAAATATTTCGTATCTGTGCCGAGGGCATGTACAGGTATAACATACGGGAATATTAATGAAATCGGAGATCTGACCCTTTTTTCGCTGCCCGCTTCACGTGAAATGCCCCATTGAGAAAATATTTTGATAAGCAGGTACTTATGTTTTTTTCAGCATCACCATGGCCAAGTACTATCTTGCTTTGTTATTGGTGCGGTTGGTGCTGCCTATGGGCCTACTACTAAGTGAGTACAAAAGAATAGTAACTATTTTCATTGAATAATGGTTCTAAATAATATATAAAAATAGGCATTAGGGTTTGTGAAATAAACCCGATTTTTTTAATGATCCCTTTATTGAAAAAATAACAGAGTAACCTGTAAACATTTTTTCAAGTTTTCTTTAGATAGATTTACTCTTTCTTTAGGTACCTACATTATAAATATGAACTTTATTAATATCAGTGAAATTAGTTACCTGAAGACCTTGAGGTAGGTACCCACTAAATGCCCTCCTTATTCCTGATCTCTCTTTCTGTTCTCAATGTACATCACAAGATAATATTTTTTGGTGTTCTAAGCTATTTAATTACTAACTTAGTGTTTCAAGTAATCTCAATTTTCTCTTAATAACAATTATTTGTACTATGATCTGTGATTGGTCGAAATAAAGTGATTTAAATTTTTAATTTTAAGCATAAAAGTGCTTGTCATATAACACAATTATACTCTGTCTTGTCTTGTTCCTAGAGAGACATGTAGAACTCACGTGAATGCGCTACAGATTAACCTAACCTAAGATCATTACGATCTCATCTGCACACCCAGCCGCGTCGGCCGTCATAAATTTGTAATATCACCTACAGACCAGTATTAGTTTTGATCGGGCAAGTTGAGTTGTTGAACTGGTCACGGTCAAACATCAAGCAACAGCTTTTTACAACTATACTAATAACGAGCATCAAAATAAGATTTTGTGGGCTGTGGAATATTATGTGGCGAGTTTCGACTTAGAGGGCGAACCTCTTACTTTTGCGAAAGTTATAAAATACCGGAAGAATACGTAAAATCTTTTTTTTGTGAAAAAATCACGCGTTATTTAGCAGTGATTTAAGTACATCATGGCTGCTTACCACGTCGCATTGCGGGGTAGGATCGTAATGAACCCATCCCGCTGGGCGCGCCACTGATTCTGGGCGCGACCCCGCGACTGTGCCCGCGATTCGTACTATACTATGACCCGTTGACCGACTTGCCATGGCCTTTCTACTCAACCCCTATTTTTGCCACCAAATTTGCATGCTCTTTACTACTACTACTTTAATCTTATCACTGAACGTCACATTTCAATAAAATAAGCTTTAGTCTATAACTATTCTGGTTTACCATATAAATCTTTACCATATAAATTATTACCAAAAAAAACGCTAGAGCGAACAGACGTGTTTGTGTATCTCGTGTCAATAAATATTCAAAATGTGGTTTAAAGTAGTCTAATGACTGCGATACTTAACAATCGAGTGGACTTGAGTGTGTTGTATGAAACAGTTAAATTTTTTTGTGGTATAAACTTTCATAATATGTGTTAATGTCAATATTTCGTCTACGAACCGTGAGTACTTTCCAGTTTTGTGAAATATTTTTGCAAAATAATTACAAACTGACCGCAAAGAGTGTTAGTGCTTAACTATTCGGCGAGACTATACTGCAAATTTCACAACATTGTATCGTGCGTCGGTGGAACATTGGTTTTTGCGCCGCTTAGCAAGCGCGGAGACTGGGTTCAAATCTCACCTCATCCAAAAAGAACTTTTTGAAAAAAAATTTTTTTTTTTTTTTTAATTTTTGCTGTTTTAAACAACAAAATGTCACCACCTACAAATGCATGTGCGGGCTGCAGGTCCGCCATAGTCGCCAGACAATATATGAAATGCTCAAGCTGTGGATTAAGATTTGACCTAGATTGCGCTAATGTACCTCTTAAGCGATATCAACAAATGACTCCAGAGAGTAGACAGAGCTGGAAATGTCCGGCATGTCGTAGTGCTGAGCCTAAAAAGGACAACAGTAATACGCCAATCCGACCCGCTGTACCGGTGCCGCATGAAATAGACAATGTCACGGTCCGTAGTGCGGATAAGCTCAGTCAAAAATCAACTGACGATATGCTTGAACTGGGAGGTACTGTGGAGCACTCTGATATACGAACCATCATCAGGGAAGAGATTTCTAATGCGCTGAAATCAATGCTTAAAATAACGCTTGACGAAGTTGTTTCAGAAAAATTTAAACCTCTTAATGAAAGTATCTCCTCAATTGAAGCCTCTTTGAATTTCATCAATTCCCAGTACGAACAGATGAAAACAACCCTTGCGGAGAAAACTGAAACCATTAATCAATTGCAGAAACAGAATGAGTCCCTTGTGTCGACAGTTAAAGACTTATCTCAGAGAGTTGGTGATATTGAACAGCAAATGCGTGTTAACAACGTCGAGATAAATGGGATTCCTGAGCACTCAAATGAAAATTTGACGATCACACTGACTCAGTTGGGGAAGACAGTCGAATACCCACTGGACGGTAATGACATATTGCTGGCAACACGGGTCGCTAAATTACAGAAAGATAATCCTCGTCCACGCACTGTCATTGCGAAGTTTCGTAGCCGTGCGGTCAGAGACGGTCTTATTGCTGCAGTCTCCAAATTCAACAAGGCTAACGCTGCAGACAAGCTTTCATCCATTCACCTAGGCTGTGGCGGTTCTCGTGTCCCTGTTTACGTTTCGGAGCACCTAAGCTTATCAAATAAGCGTCTGCACGCAGCTGCCAGATTGAAAGCAAAAAATCTGCAATACAAGTTTGTATGGATTCGTGATGGTAGAATATACGTTAGGAAAAATGAAACGAGCCAAGCACTGCATATCCGAAACACTGATAGTTTACAGCTGATTAAGTAGCTGCTTATAATGCGCGAATGATTCAACTGATAAAACAAAAAAATTCAAGATTTACTATCAAAATCTTAGAGGAATGCGTACGAAAACGAATACAATTAGGCAAGAAATTCTTAAGAACGAATACGATGTGATAACATTTACCGAAACCTGGTTATTGCCAGATATTCAAGATTATGAATTTATTGATCAACGCTATAATATTTACAGAAGAGACCGATCACCTAGTGATGGTGGCGGTGGAGTGCTCGTAGCTGTTAATAAAAAGTTTACATCGTCGCTAATTCAGGAGTGGCAAACCGTTTATGAGGACATTTGGGTAGTACTGGACATTGGGAAGCATGGTCGTAATGTGGAAAGACTGGGTATATGCTGTTTTTATATGCCTTACCCCAAAGTCACAATATTGGAATCTTTTTGTAGTAATGTAGTGTCTGTAATGAAATCATTGGATAATATTATGATTGTGGGTGATTTTAATTTAGGAAGCATTTCTTGGTCACTTGATGAGAATACAAATGTAGCTATCCCTAGCAATTATGGAACTTCTCTTGGAAATTCACTTGTTAATTTCATGCATATTAACAATCTTAAACAGTTGAATTATATTCGTAACGCACTAAATAGAACTCTAGATTTGGTATTAACTAACGTCGAGGCTGCGGTTCTTGAGGGGCCAACAGATCCTCTTAGCAAAGTAGATTCTCACCATCCGCCGCTCCTTATAACAGTGAAATTGCACATATCAGAATTGCCACGAAAAAATGAACAAACCATCAATTTCTACCGCGCCGACTACCCAAAAATTAAAGAAGATCTAAAGTTGATCAATTGGCCTCTCAAGTTCTCTGATGCTGTTAACGTTGATGAAATGACTGATATTTTTTACAGTGAATTAAATATCATAATAAATAATCATGTTCCAAAACGCAAACCACGGTCATCAAAACATCCTCCCTGGTATAATACGATCCTCATTAAACTTTTTGCAGAAAAAGACAAACTACGACGCCGTTTTCGTAAATATGGTAATCCTCGTGATGAGTTGGAGTATAAAATTCTTCGAGATCGTTGTAATCGTTACTCCCGCGAATGTTATAACAACTACATACAACAAACGGAAGAAGCTATACATACCAATCCTAAAAAATTCTGGAAGTTTCTTAATGATAGACGTAAAAATACAAATAGTTTGCCTTCGCGTATGTCATATGATGATACTATAAATCTAACGGGCGAGGAGATCGCTGATTCATTCGCTAAACACTTTTCGTCAACTTTTTCTGATGGAAATACCGAAAATATTATTACAGGCCCGGCATTTGATCGTACTATTGCAGATTCTCTTATAAGTAAGCTTAACTTCCGTGAAATCACAGTACTAAGGGCTCTTAAAAGACTTGACCCATCAAAAGGAGCTGGTCCGGATGGAATACCTCATGCATTTGCTAGAATTTGTGCTAGTGAGCTTGCCTACCCATTATGTGTCATTTTTAATAGTTCACTATCTACTGGTGTTTTCCCTGCTAAATTAAAAGAAGCACGGATTGTTCCCGTCTTCAAAAAAGGTGACAAGGAAAACATTAAAAATTATCGACCGATCTCCATTCTGAACACCTTTTCCAAACTATTAGAGTCTTTGGTTTATGAAGTCATCACAGCTCATATAAGGCCCTACCTAAACCCTATGCAACATGGTTTTTCGCGTTGTAAATCAGTTTCTACGAACTTGATAGAATATATCTCTTATCTAGCTGAACATGTAGATGCAAGAACCCAAGTAGACGCTATCTACACAGATTTTAGTAGTGCATTTGACAAAGTCAGCCATCCTCTTTTACTAATGAAATTATCAGCATTTGGTCTGTGTGGATCTCTGCATCGTTGGTTTGCTTCGTATTTAAGCTCGAGGTTGCTGACTGTGGTCACAAATGGATATGCATCGAAACCATATGTGGCTACTTCAGGCGTTCCCCAGGGGTCGCATTTAGGACCTATTTTGTTCCTGGTGTTTATAAATGACATTGCCGATTGCATAATACATAGTAATTATTCATTATTTGCTGATGATATGAAGGTATATAAAGCTGTATCGTGCCTTAATGATATTAAGATGTTGCAAGACGACTTAGATCGTATCAATACTTGGTGCCAAACAAACCTTATGATTGTAAATCCGATTAAATGCTTTCACATCAAGTTCACTCGAAACAAAAGTAAATTGCAGTCTTCTTATCAAATTAATGGTGTACTTTTGGAAGAGGTGGATAGGATTCGAGACCTGGGCGTGATTTTGGATAGCAAACTGAGTTTGGTACCGCATTACGAGGCAATAGTGGCAAAGTCCTACCAAATGCTTGGTTTTCTTAAAAGAAACACCACCGATTTTAAAGGCGTGGATACTCTTATAATTATTTACAATGCACTGGTTCGTAGTCACCTTGAGTTCGCTAGTGTTGTGTGGAATCCCTATTATAAAAAACACTCTAATAACATTGAACGAGTTCAGAGAGTATTCACACGATACCTGGCATTTAAAACTCCAAATTTTAGTTATAGGAGTGAGTACAGTGATCGTCTATCTAAATTTAAACTTACTTCTCTTGCTGATCGCCGCACTACGATGGATCTTGTATTTTTGCATAGGGTGGTCAATTGCTTGATAGATTCTCAAAATATTCTGCAGGACATTAAATATGCTGTTCCTAGGCCAAACTCCCGGCGGAAGCTTACAAATACTTTTGTTGTGCCGCGAACCAACACTAACCTTGGAAAAAATGCACCTTTGCCGAGAATGTTGAGTTCTTACAATAGATTAAACGGCGAATGTGATCTCGATATTTTCCATGAGTCTGAATCAAAATTCAAGGAGAGAGTCAAGTCATTTTATCAACAACACAGCTAGTACAAATTGTGATGTGATTATTATATTTATATACTTTTTTTGTTTCTAGTAACTACTTGTATGTAACTTTAAACTTTTACTTTATAAACCTTAAATCTAAGTCTGTTACATTTTAAACAATGCTGTGTTCACCTGTAATTGGGTTGCATACTAGATGCAATTATTATTTTGTTTATTTTGTCAATGCTTGTATGTAACCTGTTGGTGTACCAAATAAATAAAAAAAAAAAAAATAAAAAAAATCTTATATCAAAGTATGTAATTACTAGAAATCGCAGCATTTCATAAACACTTTCTGTTTTGCAATTTGAAGCTAACTGTTATCTTTATTGACTATTTTTATCACGCTAAGTGGATCAAACGTTACAGTTGTAAGGTGATGCTCCTGTAAACATTGATTCTGACATACTGAAACCCCTTTTTGCGATCTTTTTTAGATATTCTAAAACTGGATCAGTTTTAGAATATCTAATTTTGATTAGTATTTAATTTCGTTGCCGGCATCAGTCGGCATTGTTGCACACACTAACATGTTTATTTTAAGAATGACGGGAGCGTTGACTCATAAATGTGAGTTTAGTAAAATTTTCCTGCAACCGGTATCGCGATTCCCGAATACTCTCCACATGTGTGTCATTTTACGAGATTAATAAAATGTGTCGATGCGTGCTACACTAGTAAGGACATGCTTTCTGACCCCGATTCCCGTACGGCCAATAAATCTGGCGATTTGGAACACTACCTGCCCGGCCCTCTGTTTACAACTCTAATAGCAGATTATGTACACGACATGTGCAGATTTAGCGTCTAACTAAATAGAGTAGTTTACTTATTTATTGTTAATTTATACACCTTCTTTAAATAATAAAGTTTAGTAGAATATTAAAAAATATACTGACCACGCAACTATCAAACTAAAAAGCACTTATAATACTTACATATGAGACGGAAGAATTTCCTGCTTTTATGTTATTAAGGTATTATTAGTTCAATAACGAAAAAATACTTATAACGTAAGTCAACAACCTAGTGTTTTGGGTCGATCAAACTGGGTCGATCAGACTTCTAAGATAAGCTTGTGAGTGAAGTTGTGGCCTTATCATTGCATTTTTCAGTTTCCAATCGACGAAACTAGAAACCCAGGTTGTTTTGCAAAATATTGGCAGAATTTGGCCAATGGTATTTAATGAAAAGGTCAAATAAACAAGTATTTTGGAGAACCTATTATGTTAATTATTCTGGTTCGATGCCTGAATAATTACGACTTGAGCCGGCTTGTAATTATCTGATTTTAAAATTAATTTCATGGCATTTTGTGGATTGTCGAAGTCTAGAACCTACATTGCGGACTACAAAGCAAGATGCAATAGGCATCACACTCTCCCGCTGCAAGAAAGGCGAAATACTATTAAAAATACTATTAAAAATAGTCCAGTCCAAAATTGATTCCCCACATCTTCTTTCACTGATAAACCTCAGAGTTCCAAACAGAACCTTGAGACGACCTGTGGCTCTTTTTATCCCACATAATACCACCAAGTAAAGACGGAACTCTTTCTTCATTAGGGCTGCAAACTTGTTTAATGCAATGGCCGACGATCCCGAGCTTGACTTATTTAATACAAGTGTAAATAGTTATAAAAGGCATCTGTAAATGGTTTGAAGGGGTGCCCGAACTTAGTTAATCAACTGTATTTGACTTTGTTTCCCTCTTTTTATTATTCTCTCAGAATTTTGTTTTGTTGCTCAAATCAATCGAAGCAGTTTTTTTTTGTATTTTATTCAGTAATAATAAATATTCTGTGGTAATGTCTTAAAATCTAATGTTTTGTTAAAAAAAAAACTCTTTTCATACAAGCTCAACTAGCTTCTATATGTGAAGACACGTAAATGGTTATTAGTAAATAAGTAAGTTAGTAAGTAAGGTTTAGTATACTGTAGTGTTTTCCGAATAAAATAAAATAAAATAAAATTGTGCATTGCATAGCAGTCTGCTGCAGGCCGCAAGTGTAATTTAAAGTTGTTTTTTTATGTACGCTCTAAAAAGCGGTCCTGCTTAACATATTGACAGATTATCGACGTCAAGCAGAGAGTAGCCAACCAAACACATGACGTGAATGAACGTCGGTCAAGTAAATTGCAAACTGGCGTGATGGCACGGTGTTTGCCGAGCTAATGGGCCGCACCCGGCATCGCAACCGCCAACCAATCCTCCATTAATTAAACCCTACGTCTCCTATCCACCTCGACGGGTGGTGGATGCCGAGACATTGACTGAATCAACACTCAATCGCTACAAAGAGTGGCAGTCCTGAAAAGATCACTATCACTATAACCATCCATAAACACGGCTGTCCTGTGGGTAGGTATCCGGACATTTCTAATCCATTAACCAGATTAGATTTGCCGGTATAACTATAAACTTATCCATCCAACTGTCACGTCATAGAGACAATGGAAATATGTAAAATAGTAACTTTAAATTGATAAACAAATGGCAAGTCAGCAGCTGTTTATTATAACTCATTCATAACTGTAAATGGCTTTATCAGTTGGAGCATGCATTCTGACCTTTTTGATTGTAATAAAATCATCAGATTTGGTTGATAGTTCAGTTCAGTTGGCGACACTAATAATGAATAATGGTTAAAGTAAAGTAGTCATTGTGGCTGAACAGGAAAAAAATAGAGTTGAACAGTTATAAGACTACGAAAAAAAGAAATAATTAGTTTTACGATCTAAGTTAACTACTATTATTCTAGCCAGTATAGCTCTGGTTGAGCAATGCCAAATAGTTAATGTGTGAGAATGGTGTATAAGATATGAACTTTTATATTCTATGGGGATATTCGCGAACACTCCCCAGAGTTGTAATCGCCGACGGTGCACGCACGCCGCTTCGCTCCCACCCTGTCATATCAACCTTCCCGCTGCTTCATTATACATATTTATGCCACTTACTTTTATTAAAATTAAATCTTTTCCACGAAAAGTACAACAGACTCGGAAAAATTGTGGGTTTTGATTGATGGGAGTGGTTTTCTACTATTGTCCGTAGTCCGGAAGATTTTTATCAAGTTTGTTTTGTTTTGTTTTTTAACTATTGAAAATGCGTAAATTACTAAATAAGTATTTCAACACAATCTCAATAACGGTAGGCAGGTACTCGTATATGCTATTATGATCATGCATTAACGCATCGCAGTAATTTCAATAATACACAAACAGGAAGCTTTTAACCGTGGTATTCGGCGATGGTGACCTATGCTATGATGTCATTCGTGTAGCCCCCTCTAAATTGACCTCATACTGCAGGGACCGTAAAAGATAATAAGGGTTTCCTCAGACTGTTAACTTTTATGAATGTTAAGTAGCTAGCAAAAGCAACTCCGCGTTTAAGTTGGAATTGGGCAAAGAGACTGAGGCCGGCCGGTCGAGCCGCCTTATCAGGCGTGTGATTCACAAGGTCACGTCGACAGTTCACTGGTCAACCGGCTACAGTAGCGATCGGCAACAATGATCTCATCAAACATTATGTTTTGACTGTTCATCGATAAAGGTTTTATCAGTCGCGCTTTTAGCAAGCGCTGTCAGTATTTATTGAAATGTTGTGGTTTCGGTCGATCGATCATCGCGATCGGAACGCATTCAGGAATATTTATTAATAGGTTATTTAGATTCCTATTCTACACTGTAACGTTCTCTTATGATTATGATTGAAAATGGTGAGAGACTTGGTGTGGGATGAATCGATAGTTGCAATTTATTCGTCAACCTTCGTAACATTTATATACCTCTCTCCGGCTAGTCTAACATCAGACATTGCATGCCTAACAAAATAAGTATGTCCCAAATGAATCATTCGAATGGATGTTTGTTTTTAAGTAGTGTGCCACCAATACGCAATGTGCAAGATCAATTATGGTCAATGGTGTTGATAAATATTTGGTCAATGGTGTTGTATAGCAATGTTATTTATCGAGTTATCATGTCCATTATGATAAAACTCGTAATTCATGCTTTTGTGGAATTATATCTCTTTCTTTGGATGATCACTCATTTTCAACATTTCTCATTTTATACGTTTCCGCGTTCATAAGAATTTCGAGGCTTGTGTAACTGGGACACACGTGGTTTTGATTCTTTGTTTTATTGAACTCGAAACGACAAAACTTCTCAACTGTAACTTCAATTGTTTGAAATGGCTATGTTTTTTTTTTTGTATTGAGTTCCGTATGGATTACCGTTTTGAACCCGCGGAGCTATTGGTGTACTCCGCAAGTACAGCTGGTTTGTTAGTCGTGGATGGGTATGATGGTTTGGTTCACGGGGTTTTATTGAATTCCTTTAACTGGGAAACAATGTATTCTATTAATGATTAGAGTTTTTTTTATTTAATCGAACATTTCTTGTTTAAGTGTGAAATCAAGAAGTTATTTTAATATCAACTAGCGGTCCCAGCGAACTTCGTTTCGCCCCTAGCCCCGTCCCGCCCCGGCCCCGTTTTATGGGAATTTTCTTTGCTATAAACCTCACGGAGCCCGAGACCTTTCCAACGAATGCAAAACCGTGGAAATCGGTTCGTGCGTTCTGGAGTTATAGCGTCAGGGAGGAAAACCCGACTTATTTTTATATAGTAGATTAAAACTGTGAAGGTCAGATGAAAAGAAGAAATTCATAAAAAATATTCGAATAGACCTGAACGATTTTACATTCTCCTTCACTGATTTGATTTTACACCCTGGTTTTCTTTCAATTTTAAAGTTGACTGATACAATCAAACAGTAATTAAAATACCTCACTCAATTTCCTATTAATTCATCCCTGTTTTTGAAAGATTTTAACAAAAAAAAAATATAACTAATATTACACAACTAATATTGAAAAATTATACAACGAAATATTTTAACAAATAAATATACTACTAATCTGTATCAATATCAACAGACATTCGAAATGCATTCAAAACTTTCTCGAGTGTAAATTCGGCATAATATTTTTAACCCAACGTGGAATGGTGTCGGTTATACTATCTTTAACTATAGCATCGGTATAAACCACAGTAAACTCTCAGCATACAACTTCCGCGATAGTTTTAGTATTAATTATATTGGAGACTCTTTGATGGCCTATTTCTTTTTAAAAGCTTTACAAATGTATAAGATTTTAACAAAACAACCCGTGAATTATAGTAGGTGTATGATCTAGGACCTAGATCTCTTATACTTACATACATTTTGACCATTCATGCACCAGATTCCAGGTAATAGTGAATGAATTGTCAAAATCGATTCAGTATTTTCTGATATAAGCACCTACAAACAAACTCACAAACTCTTTTGATGTTTTGATGATGTAAGTATGTAATGGCTTTTCTTTCCGTCCCTTTAGTAAATCAGTGTTTTATAGCGTTTGTCTTTACAGTAAATGAGTTGTCTGTAATAAAATTATAAGTAAGGTTTATTTGTTTATTAAAAGGATGCATCAGTGAAGTCGTCTTGCGTAAAGTGTGTGATTTATTTACTCGAGTCTTCCAGGTATTTTGTGTGATGATTCTACATGTGAACTGGTTGTACTTATTTTGTCTCGTTGTTTGAGTTACATTGAGTTGAGAAATAACATGTGTTCCAAGTAGTATGTTTACATTTCAAATTGTGGAATATTGAATGTAAAATTATGAATATCCCTACGCACCATGTGCTTGGATGCTGTAAAATTCCTGATTTTTGGTGACACTAACCATGTCTTACTATGACCTCCTGAAACAGTATTAATCAAAATAAAAATCTTATCAAAATATACCAAATAGCACGAATTAATTATTGTTCAATGTAATGTATTTACATAAAAACTTAATTATTGTGTTCCACATGTAGCGAGGTTGAATACCACTTACGTTCTTTGTAGATTTCCCATGCTGCTGTTTTGTGAGTAAGCAACGTATAATTTAATTACTACGGTCGTGGCATACTCGCCGTCTGGCTACCGAGGGACGTTCAAACAATGCATGTCGTTATCTGTGCACTCTTGATTAACAGATATTTACTTTACTCTTTGATTAACCGACTCTTTGTTGCGTTATGTGAATTCACGTTCGGTATCGCTTAAAGCTTTCATGGTCATCATCATCATTTTTAAAAGCTAGGCTCTTGTAGGTGATGGATGAAATTAGGGAAGATAGTGTCACTAGTGTGGTGGTTTCCCTCTTGACTTCCATACTATCCATACAGCAATTCAAGAACCGGGGGTTGTCCGCCTCTTAACATCCAGTCAAAAGCCTTACTGATGTTGCTACTGCCTGTTGACGCTGGTCAATATAGCTCTCAATAAAATCCTTTGTTCTTGAATAGTTGTATATTTTCCATGATTTCAAATATATTCCTTGGTAATCACTTAACTTTTACTACTAATCAACCGGCTTACATCACATAATCATTATTATATCGCGACATCCACAATAAATATTCCTTACTATTTTACTAATACCACTACACAAGGCTCACGCCCGAATGCCTTCAGGATTCGATCTCTGTCACCTATTTCCCCTCCCGCGCCGCATGCTTTTGCGCATTAAATATCACCATTGCTTACGTATCACTAGGATATTTTGCTGAATGCTAACATGCCCTACACCAGGGGATCGCTTATTTGATGGCTGCGGCTTTCATGGTCATGGTCACTAATACGATATTAGAATCTCTAATTTGAGACGAGATTGAAAGAAAGAAAAGCATTTATTGGCCACCATTGTTGATGGGTTCCAGATTTTTCGGAACTCGGTATTGCACGTGCATAATTATTTCGAAGTAGGTATTCTTATAATTTACTCCATGTTTACACGCAAAATATACACGTTTTTGGGAGAGAATCTTAGATCAGAATGATTTGCTGCTAGAAGCTTAGTTTGTATTAATCTTTGCCAGGGTTTAAGCGTGAACTACGATGGGCTTTTATCAGTTATCACTAACGTGTAGGTATCGACCCAAACTGTACACCCGGTCATCATTAAATAACTTTTATCTTTTGGGTCAAAGAGATAGTAAATTCGTATTGACTGCTTAATTTGTAACTGTAATATGTAGGTGTAGATAATATTTTCTTCCATATTATGCAACGACATAGATTTATAATTATGTACCAATTTGTATCTATTGTTTTGCTATTATTTATCTACAAAACTATTTTAGTATTTAATCTGAGTTATTTTCCCTGCATAGTATAAAAAGATATCTGATATGCTAATGAAATAAATTGTATTAATACAAACATTTGTATAAAATTAGATATTAACTACTTGTAGTCGTAGGTAAACAAATAGATTGACTAATTGTATTGTAAGGCACAAACATAGGGCGCAAACTACTCATCAAGTCTTACTCACACTTACACGTCAAGTGTGAGATGCTGATAACTTATAGTAGGTATCTACGTACTTACCTTCGTTCATCGCTAATTGTGGCATTGGATCAAGAAGTTCTAACCAGCCTAATCGTTAAAGTCAACACTGACATTCTTTAATACTGTTTCATTTGTAGTTCCATGGTTCATAGTAGATATTTTATCAATGAAACTACAAAAACACGAGAATGCAAATATTTCAGGCATTTCGATTTACGGCAGTGAATAAGGTGTGACTTTTTATTGAGACCTAAGTAATTCCAAAAGAATTTATCTATCTATATAGGTAAATAAATAAACATAGTTTCGTCTCTGTCCTTTTACACCGTAATAAAACTCGACGTTATGGCATGTTGGGAAAAGAAATAGGTCGATGTATAAAACGGACTGGAACCAAGTCTAAATGTTACTGTGACATTTGGGTTGCCCATAGCGGCACCAAACATTGTTCTTCCATTATGCATCATCGTTACTTTGGAGTTCTGGAGAGTGACTAGAAAATAAGCTTAGACTATTCCAGATGAAAACAAGGCTTTGAAATTAAATCTCAGCTAATTTTGAAGGACGATGGGAGAACAAGCGAAAACATATTGCTCAAAAAATGGAACAAATTGGCAACTTTACTACATTTCGTCCTACCCACTTTCTTTATTTATGGGCCGTTTAACTTCGATCTTCGCAAGGTTACGTGTTAATAAATCTAAAATTAGGTTTTAATTAATAGTACCTGTACCTATAAAGTGTTTCTTAGTCGTTTACGTAATTTATGTAATAGTTGTAGCTATGTTTGGTATTGGCAAGGTCAGTAACGAGTAAGACGAGGGACCAAATTGTAGGGGGTAGAGTAGAGTAGGGTAGCCGACGAAATATCGTGGCACCCTCGCGACTGTCTGTCTAGTGATTTATCGTGTCTGCGACTTTCTTTTTATATTCGACATATACCCGAAACCAGACTTTTGTTTACTTTAGCAAAATAAACTTTGAATATGGTTGAGATTTGAATGAATACCTGCAAGTGATACAATGTGACACTCGAGCTTGTAAACACGCTCAGCTATAAGAGATGACATTGGAAAATTTGTTCGATCTTTAGTTAAAGAGCAGCCTAATTTGTAACTCATGCATGAATCATACTCAAACCCCACTATACTGTAGGTAAACACTATAATAAAGACTGAAATGCTCCTCAGTGTAAATGTGTTATAGCTGTATAAGTTTTATTTGCAGGCATATAACTTGGTGACTCACGAGAAAAAAACTATATTGCCTTGTTTTTGTTTCAGGTATAGCACTCAGACCGTTTGGCCTCTCTATATTTTATCTGCTGCTCTTCTTGATAGGACCAATACCTCAAATACCTGGCAACGGGACCTTTAGAGGTAAGAAAAATATTTTTAACACAATAAAAGGAATAAACTATCAAGACTCTGGTTTCTATCTTAGTACAAACAAGTGTCGTGTCTATTGAGGTCGTTCAACGCACCCATAAACTCTTTATCAATTATGTACCTAGTGCACAATGCAAAGCATGTGTGTGTATGTAGGTTAATTTATTTAGACCACAGCTCTATGTAATCTCATAGAAAGAAAGCGTAAAAAAGTTAAGCTTCAAGTTTAACTTATCGGTATTGAAACAAGAAGACGTGAAAGATCTTTGTCGGAATCAGTAGACTGAATCAAGCAAATCATAGACAAAAAAATCGGCGTCTAGTCACGATTTAGCTTTTGTCTAAACGATGACGTAATGTTACGATATTCGCACGTAGTCTCGTGCGAATTTAGTGCCGAAGCAAGTTCAACGACGCCGTTCACATAAATTACGTCTGTACACCTCCGAAAATTTAATTGGTACTGACGAATGATGTGTAGTAAATTAAAGAGGAATCCTTAAAAATGCATAAATATTTAGTTAGAATAATTGATTGTTTTTCAGGTGGATGCCAGAAATATCTCCTAGCGACTCTAGTAATATCACTACTTCTTCTACTAACGCACACAGTATGGCACATCGTACTGGCGTCTTTCGCCCCCTACGGGTCCCTTCTAGAATCTTATCCGCTCGTTCAGAAGATAGGACACAATCTAGGTCTTGTCTCATACCTGTACATAGACCCGCCAATGGCCGTCCATTACTTAGCACCGGAGGTAAGAAAATAAATGAAAATAATTATTACATTCCATTTCCAATACTCAGTGTCGTGATCGATCTAATTGATTTCAGCTTATAATGAGCGGTGTATCCACACTGGTGTATATGCTCGTAAAGAAACTGCTGAGCGGCCTAAACGTTGACGGCCAGAAAAAGGACACTAAACATCAGAGGCACCCTATGCTCACTACTGCTGGTAGGTATCATTGTGTCAAATCTAGAAACCCTTTGTCTCATGGTAAGATTAATAACATGAACAGATAAAAAAAAATTAAGTCAACCAAACGATTGCACGACTTTGTGCTGCAAATTCACACATCGTGTCCGTCAAGTATTTCACCTTTCTAATTTTTACCTGCGACCTTTGATCCCCTAGTTAGAAAATGATGTACGGCACCAAAACTACCCTAGTCGCTTTTCATGATTTAAAATTATCTCAATAAAAAATCTGTCCTGCTGTATTGGCGTGTTTGAACATACGATTCATACACCCACTTAACATACTTTTTCCTTGTCTGTCACAGTCACATCTGTCTCTGTCAGAGTCACAGTTGCTTTTTACAAGTGCGATTTGTATACTTTTTCATATTAGTGGGTTTTCCTCATATCAGCCTTGTTATATTCCAGGGAAGTACGTGTGCTTATTCCTGATAATGTTTTCCGGCATACTACGTCCCAGCGTGACGTCGGGGATATATTTCCTGGTGTTCATGGGCGCGGCGACGGCGTGGTCGCTGGGCCGGCCGCTCGAAAGGGGTTTCGCCGTCGTCAGCCGCTGCCTCATGGGCATCATGGCTGTCCATATACTGGTGCTGATAGCTTACCAGTGCACGTGGCTGATCACTTTTTATCCACCGCAGATGGACTTTGCTCGGTATGTTTTATCAGGAGAGATGGAATTGGAAATAAATGAGTTTTGAAATTGTCCATAGCAATCTCAAGGAATTATGAAAGTCATTTTTAGAGATTAGTTTGTATTGTAATTAATACTAATGAACGAAGTAACTTTTACGACCTACATAAGTAGTCTGATTATAGCACGCTTGGTTGGCTTTTCTTTTATGTCATTTGTTACTATCATGTACTTTTTTCTATCATCACTTGTGTTGTTGTTTTTCAGATACTTTGGCCTCACACAATTAGTATCAATCAACGAAACAACCCCTAACAGCTTTACTTATGAAGTGACTAACGGCCGTCTGTGGGCAACGCTCTCTAGTCCTTTAGTTATTCTCGCCACCTATTATATTCTTGCTCTCGAAACACGGGAACTCTTCAAACCCAAGGTATGTTTGCACCTGTTCTTTCATCTGCATTTTGATGAGACATAGATGATATAGTCATTACAATCGATCTGCGGCTATCCGACGCCTCTTGTAATCCGACATTCAGTATCCAATTTATTCCGGGATGCCGTAATTAAAAAAAAACTAAATAAAGAATCCGACGAATTAGACCATCCGACACCGCCTTGCAAAACGTTTGTCGGATCACTAACCGCGGGTCGACTGTGATTTCACTTGACTAATCGAGTAATTTGCGATTGTGCTTGTTAAAATAATTTTCGATTGGGCGTTTGCTGTTCTTTTATTAATGCTGCGAGTGCCTTTACCAGTGCTTTGACTTATTTGATAACGTAGTTCCGCAATATCTTTAATATACCTTTAGTTACGGTTATGGTTGCGTAAAAGTTTGATGATTGGTATTTTCCTATCTTCTATGCTATCTTTTGGGATTAGGCGAAAAAAAAGAGCGCCTTGACTGGTATAGAGGCGGGTAAGCTGAACGGGTCGCTGGTGCGAGGAGTGTCGTTCCGTCACGGCAGCCGCAGGACCGCCTCGAAGGACATGTGGATGAGTGCCACTAAAAAAGTCCGAGTAAGGCTTGCGACCTCCTTGATTCACTTCTTGTAGTATAATACTCACTTATATCAGTCGCAAGCACTGTTGATTCTTTTGCGTAAAATCCTAGTTTTTAATGTACATAATTATAAAGCTATATTTTACATTACCTTTGTTTGTTTCGTGTGCTGATCACCATCTTGGACACAGTAACTAATGCTCCTTTTTCACCGTAGTTAACTTGCTACTGCACGTATTTAGTATTTTCGGTGAATAACTCTAAACTGTAGACTAACACACAACACGCACCACCTCCGACGCCTCGTCGTTGATTTCTACTAGAAGGCGCACTGAAGCGTAACACGCTTAATAGGCTAACTAAACACTTTTGCAGGTGATTTTGGCATTATGTTTCTTCGATATCAAAATTTTTACAGTTTGTTTTTGCATCACGCTTTCGTTCTTTTATAGGTTGCATATTCATACATAAATTCCAATGCACTCCGTGGGAACGCCAGTGAGACTACCCCTGTAGGTATTTTATTTTCTCTTTTCGGTGTTGGGCAATGGGTAATATTGTTATTGTACTGTATTCGGTCTTGTTCCCACCATCTTTTCCACAACTATCAAATGTTTTATTTTGCAAACTTCAATATTTAAAATTTCTTATCGCTCAAATTAAATCAAGGCAGAAAAATGGTGTAAACATTACCTTAAAAGAGATTTTATAGCATCTCTGTTAATACCAACGTTAGCCTACTACATAAAATGCTATTTTAATATCTCGTAAATACAGGGTGGGTCGTCTAAAACACTGTAAGAACGTAATAGCTGCTGATACATACAAATAATGTAAACTTTATCTAAATCAAATACTTATCTCTTGAAAAAATATTTAGTTATTCAAGGTAACGTAAATAATTCGAGCAATGTATAATTATTTAAACTTTAGTTGTGAGTAGTACAATGGCGGACTTACTGCCTTAGGGCCTCTTCCAGTCAACCCTTGAATCTACAGAAAGTTAATACTCGTAATTAATAAATCCATGTGGTTCCTTTGCTTTATAGTCCCTTGTCGCGCTATGTATATCAGCAGCTGATTATGTACTTTATTTTTTACGACTTTTAATACACCCTGTATAATACTTTGCTTGGGTGGCTTTACTTGTTTTCACAACGAATAAACGCTCACAGACGAGCGTACTATTTCAAACTCATTATTGTACGTTTGTATTCATGTGTGTCCATATTTGCTGCGTATGTTTTAATGTTAATATATTCTGCATTGTGTGTAAACGTCTATTAAAATACTATTTACAGCTTGAATTGCATGTTGCAGGCAAATCTTCTCTCTTGCATATTGAGCTTGACCGATTTTACAAATTCAAACTAATTGAAAAATCACACTATTCAAATTCTATGTAAATTGCTCTTTATAATCAATGCGGAACTGCACCGACCGGGCCTAACATGCTTCTGCGTCCTGCGATTCCGACGGCGCTGTTGTATGTTTCTCGCCTACATTACACCACAAAGGCTGAGCAGGTCTCAGAATACGTGCAGAAGAAAACCAACATCACTCTGCGGGTCGTCAAGTTGGAGTCTAGTCGCAATGTGAATTTTAATTCATTTGTGATTAGAATTCCAACTGAAAAGATATCGACCTTCATGAACGAAGGTTTCTGGCCGAAAGGTGTCGTGTTTCGGCGGTTCCGCGGAAGTCTACGCGACACCACGAGCAACACGCCCGTGAAATTGCGTGTAATTTAAAAGTATTTTAAAACAATTTGTGTAGATTTATTATTTTGTATGTATGTTAGCCTGTAAGGTATTTATTTTATGGGTCTGTATTGCACTTTGTAATCCGCTGCCTGATTTAAATAAATAAATAAATAAAAAAAATAAATAAATAATCCTTTTGAAGGTAGTAACATACAATAAGTATAGCTTTTTTATTCATTAATAGTGAAGTAATTATTAGGTAAGTATTGCAATAATGATCTTTAAAATTATGAGACTATTCCGATTCATACAAGTAAAGCTTTTTTAATCTCATGTATTAAAGTCCGTTGTTTTGCTTGTCGAATATTGTAAACAATCTTGACATACTTACCTTTTTAACAAAATGATTAAAGGAGGCGGTCGGCCCGCCATACATTGCTTGCCCCAAAAGTAAAAATCCATGCGTCACGACCAAAACAAATTTTATGGGTTCGTTTCTTCGCCTTTTAAAATAATATAAAGTAATATAAGCCGTAAATAGCGGGGTTTTCACATAAAACGAAATAAAATGTGTGGGGTCAATCTCTTGCACAGGTCTTTCTAGATCATAGCGCCATCTGTGTCGAAAACCCGCAATCTAGGCCACCAAAACTAAAACATAGAAAACTGCCCCGCTAGGGTGCGTAACGCGTGAAAATTACGATGACGCAAACAATAGCCAACGAAAAGAAGTTCCTTGTCACAGTTTTTTTTCAAGTTTTAGGAAGAAGTTGGTAGGTTTTAAGGTAAAGTACCTATGGGAGGCAAACGTCATTTTCCTTCTTAAAATAGCGATTGCGAGCGCTTACTTATTTAACTAACTGCCAGTTCTATGACACAGTATGACACAATATGCCATTTAGTTAAGCGGTCTTCAGTTTGCTTATAGTGCTCGAAACCGCTATTTTCTGCCAAACACAACAATTGTTGGGGACAGGAAATTGTATTCAATCGTTGTCCTATTTTTTCGTAGATTTATCTGCCGCTAGATAAAAGCAAAGTAAATTAACAATATTGTATTAAAAATTCAATATATTTTTTGCAAAATGATATAGTCAAGTCTCTTAATGGTTTTCTTTACTCAAACATAAAACGACTCTGGGGCAATTTACGACCGTATCCTTTAAATCAAAAGCTCACAATCTACATAGGTTCATCGTTGAACATTGAGATCTTTGTATATCAAATAGTTAATTAATTTGATTTACTGATATTATTTTAAAAGTTCTAACAAGATTATTTGTAATATATTAATTAAGAAAAACGGACTATACAAAAATTTTGATTCAGCATTTTTTATTGGTCCTGTCCAAAAAATATCAACTATCCTTTAATGATCAAGTCAGTGATAATAAGGCTTTCAACAGTTATGTGATAATTAAAGTGCGTAGTAAGGGAACAGTTTTCTATTTACCAAAAGGTTATTTACATATATAATAAATAAATACAATACAAACTCATTCCTGTAAAGAAAAGCAAGCTCCATAAATGGTTCTAAACATTGTTCTATTCACTTAGCTAATGAGGAACGTTAGCCCGTCCAAGAGATGGTCAACAGTCCGGTCGGCGTCGGCATCGCGAGTTTTGCATCAAGACTCAACAGGATCAGTCGTCGTCCCTGATGAAGGTATATCTACTATATAAAAATAAGTCGGGTTTTCCATACTGACGCTATAACTCCAGAACGCACGAACCGATTTCCACGGTTTTGCATTCGTTGAAAAGTTTTCGGGCTCCGTGAGGTTTATAGCATAAAACGGGGCCGGGGCGGGACGGGGCTGGGGGCGAAACGAAGTTACCGCTACCGTAGACCGCTAGTTATTCATAAATATCATCATTCATCATCAACCATCATTATCAGCCAAAGGACGTCCACCGCTGAACAAAGACCCTCAAAGATTGTTGCTACGACCAATTGCAAGCGGTCTGCATTATTGATGCACATTGTCATCTGATTTCTGAGAAAGTGTTATTAGATAAGTATGTTAACCAAACAGAATAATATTACCTATTATTGAAAGCAGTTCGCATCAGTACAGTTTGAGTGAAGTTGCTCTTTAATTTTGTTCAGGATATGCAATTTTCTTACTTGTAGTAAATAGGTAAAGCTGCAGAAAGAATGAAAATCAGATTTTTTTATAAGAATGCATTATTTAACATCATATTCGCTGTACGATAGTTAAGCTTAGTGAAAACAAACGTTTAGGTGATCCTGGAATGAAAACAGCGATTAAAATATTTGCTTGCTTAAGTTATTTTGAGGAAAAGTAAATTAATTACAACTTCCTTTTGTTTTAAGAATCAATGCAGGAGACGGAAGAAAATACCCTGATGGATGATATCGTAGCCGCTGTGATAGATTTCTTCCAAGTTCTAATCAGGTAAACTATCGATATCCACTGCTACATTAAACGCTTTAGTTACGTTTAGATCGATGACGCATCAAAATCTAGCTAGTATTTAAGAAAGCTTCGCAGATGAACTAAAAATAAGTTAATGTTTCGAATTTTTCAGGTCCTCCTACATCGCAACGACGATAATAATGATGGCGTGGAGTATAATGTTCCACTCGTGGCTCACGTTTGTGTTTCTGATGTGGGCGAATATAGTGTGGCTGTGCCAGGACCAGCGCTCGTTCATGCTCAAGACCAGTCCTATACTGGTTCTGTATGCGATGCTGCTGCTGCTGGTTCAGTACATTTATGGCATGAACTTGCTGGAGTCGGAAGTACCGTCCAATATTACGGTGAGTGACAAATATGTATGATTTATTGTGGATCTCCACATCTCACACAGGTATCTGCACCTGCATTGATTGTGGAAGGATTAACTCTAAATCAATGGTCTCCTAAATGATTACTTACTACTTATTTCTACGGAAAAATATTTTTACTATAAATAACAATGATAAACAGACTACTATGACGTCACTGATCATCTCGATTTGAAGAAAAAATAACGTGTTTTTGGTTTTGCGCTTCATTCTTCATAATTTGTATAGGACCGCTAATAGAAGGTACTCATAATAATGATACTCGTGCAGAATACAGTTAGCACTGTCTGTCCTAGCGTCTAATGAATGACTGAGTAATTGGTATGTGTAGCAGCTAGCGTATTCATCGCGCCAGTTGCCAATTCCGAAGGCATATCCTTTGAAACTCTTGCGCATAAAGTCCTGTCTCGCAGATTTTGAAATTAATTTTTCTGTAAATGATGGTGTGATTTCGCACAACTGTATTATTGTAACTGTCATTCAGTTTTATTAAGTCGAGTTTAAGGTAGGTTTCGTTTTGTAGGTGTGTGTAAAATGTACGAAATATTTCTTTGTTTTTAGTCCGCTCGGTAAGCTTTCTTATTCTTATATTGTGTGTTTGTTTGTGTATGCCAGTTGACCCTGTCTAGCCATAAGGCAGGTTCAAAGAAGGATAAAAAATTGTGTTCGAGCCCTTGCTGTGTTGTGTGTAAAAAAAAACCTTAATGAAACAATACATTGTCTCTCTGAATTACTTAACATATCAAAAACTGTTTTCGCATAGTAAACCAATAGCTCTGTTAAGCGATATCACTATTAACATTTTATCTATTCTGAAACTGTAGGTACGTAATACGAATTAACTTTAAATAAATACTTTTCCGTTTCAGGAAGTGAACCTACGGCAGATAGGCGTGAGCCGTCCGGACGGCGAGCCGTGCGTGCCGTTGCTGATCAAGGCGCTGTTCACCTGCATGTTCTGGGTGACGCTGCGTCAGCGCGTGTCCGACATCAAGGCGCGGCGGCAGTCGGCCGTCATCACGGACATGGCCGCGCCGCTACAGCTCACCGTGTCCACTGCGGCTAGCGGTGAGTTAATAAGATAAGATAACTCTTTATTGCACATCAAATAGGTTAATTACAAATTCGTTTAGGACATGTACAATTCAGGCGGCCTTATCGCTATGAGCGACCACTTCCAGATAACGATAAGTTGCGATGATGTTCACCTTAACGTATTGGGTGACGCTGCGCTAGCGCATTTCCGAGATCATGCTGTAAGCGCTTAATTGGTTATCCATATTCCATAATGTTTGTCTTGATCTTCTGTATATGCCTTTGTTTCTCAGGAATTTAAGATGCAGTATACATAATAAGCTTCTGATATTTGCATAAATCTGAGTATTTCGCAAACATACAATCAATATAATCTAATGCTGATGATGTTATTACTGCAATAACAGGTCTGGCGGGTGGTAAAGATTTTGTTGTCCCATATTATATTTCCGTATCATTCTACTTTTCTACACAACTTAACTCTAAACTGCAATTTATTCAATTTATTTAGCACAATAACAAGTTGACTTATAATTTCAATAACAATTTTAACCTCGTCTCTAATATTGCCGAAAAAAATCGTGCACGTTCTTATTACATAATAATTTATTTTTTCCAATAATAAATCAGCATTTATTATTTAACGGCTCATGCACGTTTACTACTTCCTTTATTAGTTTAAAATCTCAAAGTGCGCACTTAATTAAAATCATAATAAGTCTATTCCTGTTACATTTCTTCGTATCTAAAATTTGCTAATATATTCTAACACGTTATTCAGCATATAAACTTGTGTGTCTAGTGATCGAAGCCCGCCGCGAGGAAGAGACCCGTTCACGCCTACTCCGCGCATGCGGGGAATATCTCCGTGCTGCGTGCGCTCGGTATTGGATCTACGTGGTCGTGATAATGCTGTTTGTCATCGGCATCACGGGTGACCGCATGACCATCTTCAGGATTATATACATGTTCCTGTTCCTCGTGTTTATACTCATGTTCCAGGTGAGAAGATTATTATAACCTGGTTATTGTAAGAATAGACCTGTTAAACATACCACGTTCTTCTTGCTTCCCGCTCACCCACCCGCGACATTTAACTACTATTACTAGCGTATGGAACGGACATCACGAACAAATTTTGTGCTCCCTAAATTGCTGGCCCCGTCATCAACTCGTAGGTACAAATCATGATTCGAAATTCAAAGGACACGGTCGTAAATTGCCCCAGAGTCGTTTAATGTTTGATTAAAGAAAAGCATTAAGAGACTTGACTATATCATTTTGCAAAAAATATATTGAATTTTTAATACAATATTGTTAATTTACTTTGCTTTTATCTAGCGGCATATAAATCTACAAAAAAATAGGACACCTATTGAATACAATTTCCTGTTCCCAACAATTGTTGTTTGGCAGAAAATAGCGGTTTCGAGCACTTATAAGCAAACTGACGACCGCTTAACGAAATGGCATATTGTGTCATACTGTGTCATGTGGCAGTTAGTTAAATAAGTAAGCGCTCGCAATCGCTATTTTAAGAAGGAAGATGACGTTTGCCTACCATGGGTACTAACCTTTAAACATACCAACCTCTTTCTAAAACTTGAAAAAAAAATCTGTGCTATTGTTATATTGTGTATTGGCTATTGTTTGCGTCATCGTAATTTTCACGCGTCACGCACCCTAGCGGGGCAGTTTTCTATGTTTGAGTTTTGGTGGCCTAGATTGCGGGTTTTCGACACAGATGGCGCTATGATCTAGAAAGACCTGTGCAAGAGATTGACCCCACACAATTTATTTCGTTTTATGTGAAAACCCCGCTATTTACGGCTTATATTACTTTATATTATTTTAAAAGGCGAAGAAACGAACCCATAAAATTAGTTTTGGTCGCGACGCATGGATTTTTACTTTTGGGGCAAGCAATGTTTGGCGCGTCGACCGTTTCCTTTTAAAGTAACGTCACAATCTTGTCGTCGTTTTTGCGACACATTTTTTGCTTGGCATAGCTATCTCTCTCTATACGAAGTAGTAAGAACACTGATTTTTGTACACTTTTTTTTGCGCTAGGTTATATAGACAGATATAGACCATGTATAGATAGATATAGACCATTCTTACAAAAACCAGGTTTTAAGTACATCTTATTTACTGACACGTCACTATGAATCGATTCACTGATCCGTTCGTCTACATCGATTTCGTTACGTTACACAAGCATTTTAGCGTTAGACAATTTCCGCCCGTCGAATCAATTGAAAAGAATTGATTTTATATTATAGAGTCAATTTAATAGGTTAATTTGATAAAGTAACGCTAGTAGAAGAAACAAATTCATTTGAAGTTGGTGCATGATGTCTACTTTATCGGACAGCAACACACGCACATCTAGGAAACCTTGAAATATATCCTTTCTCAAAGATTACACAACAAAGTTACAGCATTCCCAAACTCACGGCTCGTATTTTAACTGTCGCCCCCAAATGTATTATTAATATTGAGGAAGCTAGGAAAACGAATTTTATGCTCTGTACGTAAATATTTTTAATTCATAAACAAGACATCACAAAAGTCTAAAACAAAGAGAAGCGAGTAAATAGATGGTCTTGAATACCTTTGAGGCGGAATATAAAGATTATTCAGTCCTTCGGCGGTAACATTGCATTCTACCGTTGCGACAGTCGTTGTAGCCGCTGTAGCCGTAACTCTTGCAGCACTGCTCCCTTTCACGATAAGAGCGGTTGCAGTACTGGTCACAAGACTGCACGTAGTCCGCTTCGGCCACAATCATCATGGAGAAAGCAATCAGCAGCAGCACAAATGTAGTCTTGAAAGCGGCCATTTTGGTTCTTGTTGGAGAAACGATTTGTAGAAGGAACAAGTTGTTTTGTAAGGTGCCTTATTTTTACTGCCTATTTATACCATAGGGATGAGTTGCAGAACGATTTTGTGCAACCTGATACAAATAAACAAAACATTGCATGTGTCCACTCGACTAAAGAGATAGTAAAGATAATGTGGCTTTCTCAATATATTTTCCTGTTTGTGACCTTTAAATTGCATAAATAAAGAAATGGACAGCAAAGTGATCAACAACTCTCTCCATTCGATAGTTCGTAGTGGGTACCTCATTCCTCATGAGATGATAGAGTTTTATGAATGACTCATGATTGTCAATCGAGAGATTTGCCATTGGCTTGTAGTGTGCAGATTTCCTCTCAACTTTTAATGTGGCATCCCAACGACAACAAACAACAATAAATATATATTCTTTGTTGCACAAGTTAGGATACAAATAACAAAAAAACGGGCATCACAAGGTCAATATTTTCGGTCTTATCGCTGGGAGCGATCTCTTCCAGACAACCATTGGGTAGAGGAAACAACAATCTGTGTCTTTAAGTTTTTTTTTACTTGTTTAGTTGAATAACTAACACAAGTTTGAGAACTCTATAAATAGTGCCATCCACGAAGGCGCGCGCTGTTCGTTTTTAGGGTTCCGTAGCCGAATGGCAAAAAACGGAACCCTTATAGTTTCGTCAAGTCTGTCTGTCTGTCTGTCTGTCTGTCCGTCCGTATGTCACAGCCACTTTATTCTGAAACTATAAGCATCACATAGCTGAAACTTAGTAGGTAGGTGTATTTTGTTCACCGCTTTCCGATTCAGATACAAAAAGTAAGAAAAAATAATATTTAATGGGGGGCTCCCATACATGAAACTAAAACCTAAAATTTTTTTTTTACTCAAACCTATGCGTGTGGGGTATCTATGGATAGGTCTTTTAAAATGATGTTGAGGTTTCTGAAACCATTTTTTCTAAAAGTGTAAGGTTTGAGATATAGACGCTTCCAAAGTGGTAAAATGGGCGTCCCCCCCCATCTAACTTTTGAACTAAGAAACTGAAAATTTTGAAAAAAATACATGATGTAGATCTCAACAAAAACTTGCAACGAAAATTGGTTTGAAGGAGATCGAACCAGTAGTTTTTGAGATATTGCACATTTTTATCAACCGCAAATATAACTTTGTTTTTCATACAAACACTATGAAAACCAAAGTTATTTTTGCTGTCGCAATATATTGTGATGTTTTCGTTAAGTGAAAGTAAGTGGACCCTGAATTCAGTTAAGGGTGGCACGGAACCCTCAGTGCGCGGGTCCGACACGCACTTAACCGGTTTTTTGAATAAGGAAAGCGAGGGTTGCGGGGTGTGGGAAATATTTAAATCTTGAATAATATACATTTAATAATTGTAATACGAGTAAATATTACATCATCAAATATTAACAAAAGCTTGCATACTGGATTAGAACAAAAGGTGGCGCGCGTCTTCGGAGGCACTATCTATACTACGGACGGACACTCTCATTCGCACTACCTAGATACGGACGATATCACGTCAAACTGAACACTGCGATATCTTATGCAGTTGTTAAGGGCTATTTTTCAACAAAAATGTAAATGTTGCTGTCTTATTTATTGTTTTTTCAACGACCTGAAATAAGAATTTTTGTTTTATTTATTTTCATTTTTTTTTTCAGATTAGTTGGCGGTTATGGCGTCGATTGATGTACACGTTTTGGATAACAGTTATTATTTACTCGATGATAAATTTAATACTAATTTACATATACCAGTTCGATAACTTTTCAAAAACTATAGAAACATATTTATTGATCAACGAAAGACTGTAAGTTGGAATTTCATACTTTATTTCTTGTAGTTTAGAGTATGTTTTTGTTTGCTAACGTTGTTTATTTGTTTGTTTTTAGACAACACGATTTGGGGTTGGAACCCTATCATCCAGCAGATTTGTTTGTGAAGCTCCTGACGCCTACGCTATTTTTAATAATCACAATAATGCAAGTGCATTACTTCCACAAAGACTTTATGGCGTTATCAGATCCAAATACTCGGTAAGCAACAAAACTTGAAGTTCTTTACTCCTCATGACCTACACACAATAGGCCGAAAATAAAGGGTCTTGGGATGTGGACTTGTGTAAATAGGATAGCATGCATGTATTTAGAAACCTTCATCAACGTTTCTGAGAATATCTCCAAAAATATTGATGTTAATTTTTTTTCAGAGTTAACAGTACTGCCCCCAAAGATCCCGGGTCAAGTAGGCAGAGTCAGGCCGGTGCTTCCACAATAAAGGACGACGTAAGTAATTAGATTTAAAATGGATTGAATATTTTTGACGTCACGCGTAATGACGTATACAAGAGACCAGTAATTTCGCGCGGATAGATTAACTGCAGGATAGCTCTCTTGGTTTGAGCGTTGGCCCGGTTTACTAGAGGTCGTAGGTGTAAATCTTACCCGTCCGCGAATTTTTGGTTTCTCTAGATTCTCTGATCTGATTATAATTATAATACTTCTTACGTCATTAAAGTGAGTAACTGGGGCCTTATTTTATCCATGAAACATTGCATTTTGTGTCTCATTATAAGTGATTGCACGTTATGTATCAGTTTATTGCTGTTTAGATACCTCAACTACCACCAGAAGATGAGCGAGCTGTGTCGCCCGCCGCTGACGATAAAAGCATCACTGAAGCCGATCACTCTATTGACGCGTCTTCGCTCAACACCACAGCGAAGAGAGATTTATTCAGGTTAGATATTTCTTCTGTTACGTTAGTTTGAAGTAACAATAACGATAATTTCCTCTGTTACGTTAGTTTGAAGTAACGATAACGATCATTTCTTCTGTTACGTTAGTTTGAAGTAACGATAACGATCATTTCTTCTGTTACGTTAGTTTAATCTTCGCTCTTAAAATAAAACAATGCAAAACAAAGTTTATTTTCTAATAGTCGAATCACTGTCGAAAATAGCTATTCTCGTCCTATAAGTGGCAAAATAATAAAGTCATAAAAGTCGTTTATTTTTGCATATAGACGCACTGGGGGCACTTATACACGTCCCAACATAGGCCCTACCACCATTAATAGTGAATGGATTCGCTTATGACGTAATAATCTTTTTTTCCGTAACGTAACTTCGCGTATGTAGCCAGAGTAGTTGATGTTTTTTCGTAAAGCTTATACTGTTTTTGTTGAAATTACAGTGCTATCGGATTACACTGTAAAAACACTAACATTGGTTGAGAATAATTGGATTTATTTATTGAAATCCTTTAATTTGGAGACTATGATTGTTAGAGGGATGTTGAGTATGGCCTCTTTGGTGACAACGTCTGAGTGTTTGAGTTTAGTTTAAGGGATGTGGCAAACGATTACATAATGGTCGGAGCGTTTGAGGCGAAAGAGTAGTTGATGTCCTATTTAAATCTACAGACTATAAACTTATGTAAACACATGATATTTGCTGATCCCGTAGGCAAACGTCACGCGCACGGTCGTACGCGCCGACGGTGACGGAGCGGCCGGGCAGCGGGTTCATTCAGTGGGCCCGCGAGAGCTTCCAAACAACTAAGGTCCGGATGCACGAGGTCATGGACAAGGCCTTCATATATTTAGATATACATCTAGTCAAGATCATCTTCATTGCGCTGATGCTGCTGTGTGTTGTCAATGTAAGTAACTACTAACATTACCGAATAATGTTTTAGCTTATTTGTGAAATTATTTTTCATCTCTCCTATTCGGAAAATATAACTTTCCTGTATAGATATCCGGGTGGAAAATAGCTTATCCATCCCTAGGGTGGAAAGTAATTTAGTTTTAATTGACATGGTATAGAGTCAAGGCCTGCAGCCAAAGCTTGGACCAAAGATAATTGAGTCGCATTATGTTATTAAAACTACAAACATTTTTGCTTAGCTATAAATTGAAAATCATATTGTGTAGGTATTATGTATAATCGTTGATAAAAAAATATACAATTTCTAATTTTAATTCAATTAATAATTAAAATATTTCACTGCCCGCCATAATGCTAAGATGTTTTTTTTTAAATTTTATATTGTCAGTGTCATTTCAGGAAGGATTCGTCCAAAGCCGTTAAAACTTTTATAAAAAAAAGAAATTATTTTTGGATTCTATTATTATCTGTGGAATAAAATCGATCTATATTCTTTACAAAGATTTTAATTATTTGATATTTTCTGCTTTTTTGTACTCTGTTTTCATGTATTCGTGCCTTATTCTTTCTAATCATGTTAGGTGTTGTTAGTACTGTAAATCAACTGTCATATTTTGTTAAAAACTTGAGTTTTCCTTTCTCGCTGAACTACATAATACCTCACCAAGACATCTACAACCACTTTTGTAAATTTAATGTTTTCCTCACAGTCGAAATGAAAAATAGTATGTTTAACTCGGGTGAAAGCACCCATTTCACTCTCGAATTATTGGCGCTCTCACTTCGTTCGAGCGCCAGAAACATCTCGAGTGAAATGGGTCGCTTTCTCCCCTTGTATAACAATCTACTATTTCATCTCTCCTGTTCGGAAAATAGTACTTTCCTGTGAAGAAGCCGGGTGGAAAATAGCTCTTCCATCCCTTGGGTGGAAAGTAATTTAGTTTTAATTGGCATGGTATAGAGTCAAGGCATGCAGTCAAAACTTGGGTCAAAGATAATTGAGTCACATTATATTATAAAAATAATAAACATTTTTGCTTAGCTATACACCGAAAAACATGTTTATTATGATCGTTGCTATAAAAATATACAATTGATTCAATCTATAATTAAAATAGACAATAAACAATAATCTTTTATGAATTTTACTAATCTGTGATTAAAATATTCGGCTTCCCGCCATAATACCAAGATGTCACTTTTTTTTTATTTTACATTGTCAATGTCATTTTTTTCTTTTTGAACTCTATGCCAAATTTTTAAAATTTTGACAATTATTATCTGTGGGGAAAATTCGATCGATATTTTTTACAAGGATTTTAATTATTTCGTATCGTCTACTTTTTCGTACTGTTTTCATGTATTCGTGTCGTTATTCTTTCTTATCATGTTAGATGTTTGGAGAACTGTAAATTAACTATATTTTTGTGCAAAAACTTGAGTTTTCCTTTCTCGCTGTACTACATAATACCTCACCATGACATCTACAACCACTATTGTAAATTTAAAGTTTTTCCTCACAGTCGAAATGAAAAATAGTATGTTTAACTCGGGCAAAAGCACCATTTCACTCTCGAATTATTGGCGCTCTCACTTCGTTCGAGCGCCAGAAACATCTCGAGTGAAATGGATCGCTTTCTCCCCTTGTATAACAATCTGCTATTTTGTATCTGCCTGTCTTAAAAAGAAAACAGCGGATAAGGAGAAAGGCTAACTTTCTGTACACATAGAGTAGCATTATATTTTTTTTATATACAAGTTTAACGTCCTTGGTCAAAGCCATACAGACAAATCATCATTATTAAAAGTTCAATATTTACACTTATCACTAAAACTAGCCTAACCTAACCTAACATAACCTAATGCATTGAAATGCGATGCAGCACCCGCTGCATGGCACATCGATAAACCTGTTTGTCGCGCGCTTTACCGCGTCTACCTAGATAATTTATCTCCACGTGCATGGTACAGTCTTAATATATCTATATCGCGGGGTCGTAGACAATTAGTCTCTAGTGCGTACATGGCTGCAATATGGCTGCCGTTTTTTATCCAAGTTTGACAGTTTAGATAAGTTAGCATCTGTCATTTATATCGACTGCTCGAGGGTGGCAGATAAAACATTAATTAGACGAAAATCCTTTAAAAAACATTTGATTTTGGTAAAAATGTCTAGACGATAGCTTATTAGGTATCATACATATTATATATGAAACCTAATAAGCTTCTACGAGTAGAAAAACGAGCGCAAAAGGCAGAGGACGGAGTCCAAGAGTTAGCTATAGATAGGTAAACGTCTTCATTGAGACTTCGCCTGCAGGGGCACAGAGGTGCGGAGGGAAGCGAAAGCGCGGTGCGTGAGCGGCGGTGTGGGCGGGTATATCTGCGCCACCCGCACCCCGCTCTCGCATCCCCGCGCGCCCCGCCGCCCCGCAGGCGAGGTCTCAATGAAGCGGTTTACCTATCTATAGCCAACTCTTGGACTCCGTCCTCTGCCTTTTGCGCTCGTTTTTCTACTCGTAGAAGCTTATTAGGTTTCATATTAAATAATATGTATGAAACCTAATAAGATATCGTCTAGACATTTTTAAAAATATAATAAACATCTACGAACTCTTTCTTACGCTTTCTACAGCCACCCTCCTACATCGAGATATGGAGGTAGACAACCGATGTTGTTGTACCTAGCTCCTAATATTTTTGTCACCTACCTACATTAGTCGTCATAAAATTCCCACCCGTAACAATCCACTCTATGGGTTACCTACCTACCCTCAGAAAGCGCGAAATGGGGGACAGGAACAGCTGAAGGCTTTACCGGTCTCACTCCATCTGAGCGAGACAGACTACCATGGTCTCCTTCGCCCCTGTACCAAACTACCTACCTAATTCGTAATATTTCCTACCTAGTTAGTCAATCGTTACCCTACCTAACTTGCAAGTGGGAATTCCTGACTAACCGGTTTGCTATTCAAATAAAACGAGCCCTACTAGCTAAATACAATGCTTATTTACAACAGAAAATTATCTTTATTTGCATCAAAAAACCTTACAACTAATACATGATTGGGTGCCCGTAACTTACATGATGTAGATCGTAACAAAAACTTTCAACGAAAATTGGTTTAAACGAGATCGAACTAGTAGTTTTTGAGATACAGCACATTTTCAAGAACCGTAAAAGTAACTTTGTTGTTCCTACAAACAAATACTATGAAAAACAAAGTTTTGATAATGATATTTTGGCCAAGTGGAAGTAAGTGGATCCCTAATTCAGTTAAAGTTGGCACGGAACCCTTAATGCGCGAGTCCGACTCGCACTTAGCCGGTTTTTTATTTATTTCACGCCATGTCTGAAATAAATAATAAGTTTGAATTAGTAAAATATTTTGTGTATTTACTCTACAAAAGTCGTCAACACAAACAAAAAGAAGTTTTGGTGGTTCTTGTAGTTATTGTATAAGTAAACGGGTAAATTATCACTTGCAATGATTCATTCCAAAATTGTGTACTAGAACTTACGTGACGCCACTGCTCCACCGTTTTATCAGGCCCGTATTCTTTTAGTTAGTTTTTTAAAGCCACCCACTGCCTGTGATGCTGATTTGAGCCCGTTGGCCCTGAATACTCGCCATTGGCGAAGATTTTGTGGAGACTCGAATATAATACACCAACATCTTGAGTTGGATTTTATTACTGCGCATTCTGGAACAAGCTTAGGTAAAGTAACAGTCTATGTATGTTTTATATATGTAATGTAGATTGTTTTTTATTGCACTTACTTTGTATTTGAAGTCATTTTTAAACTTTATTTACACCACACCAATACCGCGAAACAACTCTCATCAAGGACAAAATCAAAAACAGTTTGACATTGACATAATAAATGACAGACTTTTCAAAAAATACAGATCATAAAATAGCATTGAATGAATGATTTTAGGACAGCCTTATCTGAATGACGTAAGTGTTGGCAGCATCAAAAACATATTTTTTTTAATACGGCAACTCCTTAGTGTCGCGTATATAAAACTATTATCTACGGTAGAAAACTTACCGCGCTGTCAAACCATGCACTGTTGAGCGATATAGACTCGCGATGGTTTAAAATCTTTATCGCGTCGCGCGCGACGCGACAAGCAAACCCATGCAGCGGCTGCTGGTTCGTATTTCAATGCTCAACAAGGGAGTTTAGCACGGCAATGGTGATCCGAAGCAGAAGACTTTATTTCCCACTTAAAGCACACATTATTATGATGATTCCAACACAAAACCACAATAATTTACTCGAAAAAACCAATTACTTAAAATGATGAAACAAAATCCAATCTTCCTCTTCTCGTTTCCCGCGCTAAACCCATTATAATTTGTTAATTTGTCTCGTGGCATTTGATCAGCGCCACCTGTTGGCAGTATCGTGTCTCTTCAATATTAGACTACAATACATCATAAACTTCGGTCATCCGACGAAAATGTAATCGAATCGAGTAAATATGCTTTAATTTTCCGCTAAGGGACGCTGGCGAAGGCACCTAACAACACTAACCGTCAACTCGTTGAGTTTAGGCAAATGCAGGATGCAACTTTTTTATTTTACTTTTTTTTACAGATCTGCGCAATGCACGTCCCCATAATGATTCTGATCGCGCCCGCTCTCTGGATGGACGCGCGGCGGCAACGCATCTGCGTGCTGTTCATATCTATACTTATCAGCGTGTATTTGATGGCCAAGATGGTCTACCAGATCGACTACATCAAGCATTCGTACTTCGATAGCAAATGCTTCGGGACGCCGATTGATGTGAGTGTAATTTTTTTATAGATTACTTCAAGCATCCTGACGTTTGTTCAGACTTGCATTGTGTTGAATGTGAAGAAATCTTATTCATTGAGGAACAATTCCTGTTGAAATCGTTACATCCCATAAACCAAACATCAACCACAGTGTACTTTATCATCAAATGAGATAGCTAAGGCTAACAGAACCACAGTAGAAAACTGTCAAAGTAGTTTCTTTTTGTTCTTAACTTATACATAAAGTGGCGTAATATATTTTCGTATACTATATAGAAAAGTAGATAGATAGATAGATAACTCTTTATTGCACACAAAATTAGTGAATTATTATTATTAGTGAAAATTAAGTAATGCCAATATAAACAAAAACTGCCCATAATTCATAATAAATTACATTTCCAGCCTTTAGATCCCAACAATAATACTCTAACGAACGCAACGACGTACAACAACGCTGAATGGGTCGGGTTTATCAAGACGTCCCACGGCCGGCCGCTGGTCGTCATACTCAAAGGATACATCGCACTCATAGCTGTGTTCACGTTTTACTCACTAGTCACGTATAGGCAGAGAGCAAAAAGGTACGTTAAAAACCTCGCTGTTCTTGTTAGACACATTATTATTATTAAGAGCCTGTGGTGTCTCACTGCAGGGCAAAGGCCTCCCTACCCTAGATGCATACATAATAAATATCTAAGAAGCTACCATATGTGTGGTCAGACAAATTTGAGTCAATAGGCGACATAATATCTGTGTGCAATAAAATACAATTTTCAAGACGCTACGCATAAAACCCTGTAAAAACCATTTTTATTTATTGCAGACAGCTTCTAGGAGTTGCAAACAAAGAAGCGGAGAAAATGGTGTACCCAGAAATCACGCGACAAGACGCTGACACGAACTTGATACATTGCGCAAAATATCTGGTGAACTACGGATTTTATAAGTTTGGAGTCGAGGTAAGTTCCTTATTCATAATCAAAACCAACAACTTAATAATAAGGTTATAATGTGAAAACCAACCCTTTAAAAAAAATAAACCCTAGCAGAGTCCGCCTTATTACATACATTACATACAAAGTTTAAATAAAATTAAATGCAACACGATATATCCATATAACCTCATTTCAGATAACACTGATCTGCCTGATAGGCGTGATAGGATCCCGGATGGACGTCTACGCAGTATTATACTCTGGCTGGCTTCTAGTTCTTGTGTCGATATCTCGAGTGAAGCAGGCGCGTATGTGGCCGGCCTTCACGGTTTTCGTCACTGCAATAGTGCCGATACAGTACATGCTGGCTGTCGGCTTTCTGCCCCAGCTGTGCATCAACTATCCGTGGGGCGGAGATGATCAGGTAACTGCTATGATAATCAGTGTTTAACTATATCTATTCGTATCGATACCACGAGTAAAGCAAGCGCGAATGTGGTCGGCCTTTATGTTGTTCGTCACTGCAATAGTGCCGATACAGTACATGCTTGCTTTCGGCTTTCTGCTCCGGCTATGAATCAACTATCCGAGAAGCGGAGATGACCAGGTAACTTCTATAATAATAGCTATTTAGCTATATGAGCTATATCTGTTCGTATCGATACCACGAGTGAAGCAGACGCGTATGTGGCCGGCCTTCACGGTTTTCGTCACTGCAATAGTGCCGATACAGTATATTTTAGCTGTCGGCTTACTGCCCCAGCTGTGCATTAACTATCCGTGGGGCGGAGATGATCAGGTAACTACTGTGATATTTACTAGTAGCTCACTTTTTAGCAACATGTTCATTAATTACCCAAATCGATTGGATAAGCTTATGATATAAGTCCATTATGTTAATTCTAAGTAATAAAATAATTTTATATCATGTTCTTCACTCCCAAGTGTTCCTAAAATACTTCTTGACTCCGCATAAAAGACGATCCAATGTTATAACTTGATAAGTTCATTATTCATTCATTCAATTTTCATAATTCATTCATTCTTTTGCAGCAAATGAAGCACGTTCGAACGTGGCTCTTCTTACCCTACACAGACGAACCACCCCACGCATTAAAGTTGGTCTTCGACTTTTTCTTACTCGTATTCGCTACGAGGCAGCTCCGAGTGTTCCGCATAGAGAAAAAATTCGGAGACACCTACACCGGCGGGTCCAACAGTGAAAACATTGGGACTGACTGGGAAACGCCGAACTTCGTCAATCCTGTGCCAGATTTCTTGAGTTACGTTGGGTAAGTTTGGCTGAGGACCGATTTTTCAAACGACCGATAAAACATAACTGACTGATAAAGCGACTGATTTTAAAATTACAGTTACATAAATGATTGCTGACAAATTGGTGACGTTTTCAAATTAGCCATTCATTTATTCATTTATTTATTTATTTCGACATAATTAAGTCATACATACATTTTAAATTATTGAATTAGATTAAATTGCACATACATTTAATTAAATTAAAAATAAATTAAATTGGACGACCACCAGCTTGCATTTGGGTATTAGTCCATATATGAACCATATAACAATGGTTGATATACTGACAGTCAAATCTCTGGGAGAGCATCTTCAGAATGATGTTGGGGCTGACCCGGACCCTGCGTGCCAGTCATGTGCACCGCTATTATTGTATTTTTTTCGGCAAATATTTCTTATTGACTATTGAAATATCGTAAAATTTTACCATAGTAATATTAAACACTCGCTTCCTCTGCGACCATATAACGTGGGACTGCGACAGCGCATACTTATCTCTCTTACACACTCACAGTCATTATGGGGAGGCGTAGTGTTGCACTATATACTGCACGTTATCGATAAGCGCGTTCGCGCTCGGTCCACTACTTAGCGCGTGAAGGATTAAAAAAAATATATATATAAAATATTACTTTAAGGTTCATCATTTGCAGATAATTTCAAAACCGGTCAAAGGGATGAGACACCCAATCTCTTTAGTACGATATCTTAAGTTTTTATTTATCTACTTTTTTCAGGTCATGGCTGGATGTCATCAAACGTATGGTGTTTCTAGGAATGCTATGGGTTACGCTGGCCATTATGTTCATGACTGGCACCAATCGCGTCAATCTGTTCTCCATGGGCTATCTGATTGGTTCGTTCATATTCTTGTGGCAAGGGACAGACTTCTATCTGCGACCTAAAGAATCAATATTGCGATGGTAAGCCACTAATGTACCTGTTATGAGTGTTTTGAGCTGTTTCATGTTGTAATTTCGTTTTATGAACCTTCCAATATCGAATATCATAGTGTAATGTAGTTACCTATTTTCTATGCTATTTTGTATAAATCTTAGTGCAGATCATTATGAGCAATGAAATAAACGCGTTAATATATAATATGTGAAATGTATCAGTTTTTATATTTGCTCAATAGGGTGGAAGTGAACTTGAAAACGTGTTTTTAAAGAGGCTTACGTCGTCTGGCCCATGTCACCGTGCAAATGTATGCACACTCCCAATCATTGAAGTATAGACAATAGGCTTGTTTCCACTAAAACAAATCACAATGTTGGTAGTTTCTAGTGATGAAATATGGTTTGGAGATATCATAAAACGAATTAATTTATGAATTTTAATTAGGATTAATAATATTTTCAACTAGTGATCCCGGCTAACTTCGTTTCGTTGCCCTCGGCGGCCTCTTCCCCGTTTCCTATAAATTTGAACCGTTTGAACCTTCCTTGGACTTCCACGAATATTTCAAAATTTCAAAATCATCTAAATCGGTTCAGCCGTTCTCGAGTTTTAGCGAGACTAACACAAATTGCAATTCACTTTTATTATACTAGTTTTTGAAATTGTCAACTACCCTATTCCTCGTGACTCGCGGTTGTTCGTGAGATAAATAGTCAATACTAACATTTCCAGGTGGTCGTGGCTGCTCAAGTACAACGTGTCGGTGGTGGTGGTGAAGGCGCTGCTGCAGATCCCGGGCTGCATCTTCAGCTCGCTGATGCAGGAGCACGCGTGCTGGATCGTGCAGCTCCTCGGTATAGGCTGCGTGGACAAGTTCGCGGGAGGAAACATCGCCAGGTTCCTCAAGATGCAGTATACCAAGGTACAGGTGGCTTTGTTTTATAGATAATTACCCAGGTGATTGTAGCTGCTCAGGTACATCGTATCAGTAGACGTAGTAAAGACGCTGCTGCAGATCTCGGGCAGCATCTTCAGCTCGTTGATGCAGGAGCACGCGTTCTTGGAAAACATCGCAAAGTTCCTAAAGATGCAGAATACCAAGATACATACAGGTCTCTCTCTGTTTTCTAAATAAATATATCACGTAGACACTGCTAAGCCTTCTTTTCTATTCTTTATTTCGTTTTGCGTCGTCAGATGTTGATCAACACACACAGCACTCTTGTGTTCACGAAAAAGCCAGCTCTTCTGGACGCGTATCACTATACAGTGATACGTTACCGCAGCTACTTAATTAAAGCAATGATGAATTCGAGCCGTTTAAAATGAGAACTTCGTAAGTTCAACTTTGCAAGTGATACAAAATGATCCCTCTTTCGTTTCAGAGATTCTAATGACCATATACAATCAACTAATGACCTTACCTTATTCGAAATTAGCTGTAATTTTCTAATGCTATATTTCTAGGAAGCCGCATGTTCAGTGCCGCAAGAAGACATCGGCCTCGCGTGGGACGGGGTGTGCTTTGCTTTCCTCATATTGCAGCGGAGGCTGTTCCACAGCTACTACTTCTACCGAGTCATTGACGAGAGCAAAGCAACCACTGTTCTTGCATCGAGGTAATTGAGATGTTAATATAACTAATAGTGCGTCAGATAACTTAGCACGTCGTAAAATCATTGTTTTATATTGACATTTAAAATGTGCCTGCTGATCCAGTAAGCTCAATTACCACAGGGCACATAAGAAGTGCGAAGAACTGATGGTCGTTAGGGCAGAAAAGTTTGTAAGACCCCACAACTGGGTAGTCGCCTATGTTCAGCAATGGATGTCCTTCGGCTGATTATGATATGGTTTTTTTTTTTCATAACTCTTATGGACAGCAGTGTAAACGTCCGCCAATAACTTTTTAGGGGTGCGGAATTGATAGAGGAGCTACGACAAAAACAAATGGTCATTCAAGAAGACCAAGAAGTCAAGATATTAGAGAAGATCAAAGTGAAAATGGAGAGGATAAAGGCCAATCAAAAGAAGATACAGGGTGCTATATCAAAGGAGCCACGTCATCATGATGACGGTAAGTTTTAGTTCTACAATTGTATATATTGATAGGTAATTGAGGTATCCAAAACTAAAGCAATCGCCACATTTTTTTTACGTAAGCGTAACTTGTTCATTACTGTAAGTAATGTGAGTTTTCGCTTATAACTTAGCTGACGAATAAGTTGAATTGTAAACGTGTGTGATGAGTTCTAAGATTGAACACGCTTACCTACTCGGTAAAAATATACTGTACGATCACGAATTACTTCTTGAAATTATCTAAGCCACACAGATCAATATAGTTCAAATTCATTACAATTTAGTATAGTCTTGTTACTTAATGTAGCGTAAAAGCAGTATTTTTCAGTATTAAAATTGAGAGTAATGTAGTCCGTAGTCATTAAAAGTGTTGGTCAACTAACCAGTGAGTGTTTGCCGCTCACGCACGGCAGACGAGGAGGACGAGACGCAGCGGTCGGAGCACGTGCCGCTGGTGCGCGGCGACTCGGAGGCCTCGCGCGGGTACCACACGCCCGACTCCCCCGCCTCCCCGCGCGGCTTCCACACCCCCCTCTCCGAACCCTCCGCGCCGCCCTCCCCCGCGCGCACCCCGCCCCCCGTCAACCCCACTGTTTCAGCCATCCCCCCACCCCTATCTCAAGGCGGTCCGCCCTCGCCGTCCTCCGCTCTGATGACCGTATCTCTTGATGCCTATTTGGAGCCGCGTCGCATCTCATTCGAGTCTCCCCCGTCCTCGGATTTGCTTCCCCGCGCTCAGAGTCCGGAGGAATCCTACCCCGTGTTCTCTCCTCCGCCGATCTGTCGCCGCCACACGCTGGCCAGCCCGACCGCGCACCGGGCGTCGATTATCTCGCAGTCGAGCCGCGCCGAGCCGCACTCGCATCACACATGTAACTACCGGAATAGTTTGGCTTCGAGTTACACGCGACTCCGTGACGTGCGAGCGGGCGTTCTTGAGATTATATTTTGTTTTTATAGGTCGAACTTCTTCATATAATGAAAGGATCACAATAAATCTTTATTTCTCGATAAATTTAAGTAATTACGTGTACCTACGTGAATAAATATTTAATGATGTTATTCGTTTTAGTTTACTGTTTGTCGTTCGGTCACTTTAGATCGAAATAAAAATATTAACATGAAATAAATCTTATATTTGTAAAACTTCTTAAAAATTATAGACTTAATTTGCAAACATTTTACAACGCCCCTTGCACGAAACGGACTTTAACTTTCTCGTGGCACCGATGTTAACTATGTGTGATGTGACACTGTGTACATAATGTACAGCATCCCACCAAGTTATGTGTTTGTTAATATTTCCATTTTATTTCTACTCGTGTAGGAAGCGCGGCGTGTAGGCGTCGGGTCTTCACGAAGCGACACGAAGGTACTGATCATTACTCGGGCCGGTGATGGAGGTGTTTGTGTCTCTCATCATGTATCGTCCTTACCCCTAACGTGTTAATGCGATCATCCGATACAATCTGTCATAACTATCTGTGTTTGTCTATCTGTTATTTTATTTCAGATTTTATTAAGTACTTGATACTGATAAAGAAGATATCATTAAAATTGCTGAGGTGTGTGGATAATCGAGCAATATTAATGCTTCAACAAATATAGTATTGATGTCGTTTTGATATTACATATACATACGATCAATTACCATTATGCACCTCTAGCTTGAACATAACTTTCATACTCTTTTGAGTGGATTGAAAAAAATAACCATTCCACTCGATGTATAACAGTTCTCAGCTCTAAATACCCCATAAGCTGTAATGGTGTGTGAATTGTGGTGTTGAGTTGTTCATTTTTCTTGTAGCGCGCGATAGGCTGTCATACAAGCAACCGGCCAGCCATCAGAAGGGTAACGTTGAGTCTCGCGCTTGCGCCGATGTAACCTTGTCATTGCATACATTCTTCAGCTTTTCGGTGATGGTATTTAGGCGAGTAACAGCATACTGGCGGGGACTGTCTTAATTTGTGTAGACTATCGGTTTGTGTACATAAATCTGTATAAACATGTGTGTTATTGTATTGTATCATACAAAATCTAAGACAGTATACGCCCTTCCACCCGCTTGATGTTCCTTTTGCACGCGGCTTGCATGTTGAGCTTGCATGGTCTTGCATCGTGTTTCCCTTGTTTGTGTGTTTGTGTTTGTTTGTTTGTGTGTGTTTTTGTTTGTTTTTACTCAGACTTTTTTTTTTGACACGATTAAACTTATTCAATGTCATTTGTTTCAATTGAGTTAAGTAAAGAAGTTTTAATAATTGGGAAGGAATTAACATAAACTGATTTGTAATAATGGCAATAACTGATTTGTAATATTTGAATTTATATTATTTTTTTGTTAATTCCTAAATAATCAAAAGGTGACCTAACCTTTGGGATAAAATATATCGATTTAAATGTAAACTAGGTACAGTGTTTTTGTTAATTACGGCATGTTGGAAATACATTTTTTTATTCTTAGATGTAAATACATTTTGGTGTCTATGGAAAAATATTGTTGCAACTAGAATTATTATCTATTACTAAAACTAATTTATAAACAAAATACAAAAAAAACTAGTCAAACTTCTATACTGCAGAAATATTGTTATTTATTACGTATATTAAATCTTTCTAGTTGCGTCAATATGCTTTATGATGTTGACATCGATTATAATTTGGTTTTCTTATACAGCGGTGCGATCCGGCGACTACTACATGTTTGACGAGTTCGATGACACAGAAGTACACCTCAAAGATGACGAGTCCAGCTCAGACGAAGACAGCCCGAAAGAAATGGGCTTCGGCAAGGTATTGTACAAACACTTGCAAGTAATCCGTAATGCATGCTCTTTGTTTTGGCGACCTATTTGTTATTAACAACAGGTGTGCCGTTTGTCAGAATTTTATGGTCAATGACGGTAGCCGTATTGTATTAGAAACAATTATCTTGCTTACATGTTAATCAGTCAGGTATCAAACGAATGCCGAGAGTCGCATAACAATGGAATTTTTATTGTGTCTCGTTTACACATACTTGACGAGTTAAATTAATATATCCAGTATTTCAGACACGGTAATATGCTATTTCAAAGTAAGCTCTTGCAATTCATCACTACGAAATAAACCAAAGACACTTACTACGTCATTTTCATATGCAATTCGCATAAGCAGAAATATGAATTCACAAATTCTCATAAACATATAGAGCTTACGTAAAGTAGAGCAATTGCCAATTCAGCACTCTTATTTTTATATACTTTGTTGAAGGATTTTGGGTAATTAATAGAATGGATTAGAGCATGTTAATGGTTTACAATGGATTGTACCCGCATGCGGACCCCCGAAGTGAAGTGGTATTACAATAATACTAGGTATCAGTAAGCTTATACTGTGGAGTGCTGTTATGCAGCTTAGATGACTAACCTTTGTATTGTGATAACTGTTGCACTGCGCTGCGTTATGACATGTCACTTTTTCTACGTCTCTTTTGATGAATCTGAAGTCGCATATCGCTATGAGAGAATTAAGTAAACTTAGAAATAATAATGCAAATCCATTTGCACTTTTTTAATGATCGGATCATTTCCTCTTTCGGTGACCACCGTATAATACACAAACCGGTTGTCTATCTATATCCATAGACTTTCTTAACTATGTATTTATTGTATTATATATCTTTTTGTGAAGAAACTTAATACGCTAGAGTAGACAATACTTTTGATGGTCTATCTATCTGTTCAAATCAAGAAGTTTTGACATCTTAGTGAAATTTTTAAGGTACATATTTCATGTGACGTAACATTGACTATTCGGAGTTCACGCTTGCGCGTAACGTTACAAAATAATTTAATTTACGTTACAAGTAAATATCGAGATAACATTACAAAGAGACGTTAGAACAACGTGACGTGTGATGCCGCACTGGTACGGTATGGTGTGCGGGGCAGCTCCTGTCGACGGTGATCAAGACGGACCTGCGGCGCGCGGTGTCGCTGCGGCGCGCGTCGATGCCGACGGTGCGCTCGCCGCGCCACGCCTCGCTGGCCAGCTACCCGCATTCGTATCCGCACGAGGTAAAGTGTATGGCTTGGCACGGGCTAGAGAAAGTCAGTCGAGAGCATTGTTCTGGAAAGTTCGCTAGTGCATACTGTCAGGTCACCGTTACAAAAAGTAACCAGGGCCCGCAAGACGCAGCGGTAACACAAAAGAGTAGATGACAAGATTTGATATACATTTTTATAAACATGATTTTGTGAACATGTATAATAATTTCTTTTGAACTTTTAATATAGTTAAAATTGTTTGCGACCTGGCGCCTTAAAACGAGAAAGGCCGACCCCAAATGAAAAGGGAAAAGGCAGAGCGGAAGTAAATTATTTTCGACCTGACAATAATCCTCTTACTAAAGTTTCATCCTTGACAGATGATGAGCAGTAATGTTCTTAACTTTAACTAGACGAACTAAACGGAATCATGCCTAACTCATTTCATAAACAATTGGATTTCACATATTTCAGCAGCTTTAGCAGAATATATCTGACCTCTTCTAGCGCATGAATGCTCTGCCTACCTTCGTAGTCAAAATTTAACTTTGACGCGTGATTATTGAAACGTTACAAACGTTATCATTTTGACACACTAATGTAATCATTTAAAAATTAAACAATACAAAATAAACAAGAAATATTTTAAGTATCGTTTCGTTTCTTTAATCACCGTTATTTTAAAAAGATAATGTGTCTTATTTCGTTGGGTATTTTTGTTATGTTAGTGTTTACAGAGTAGTAGATAAATGTGTATTTCTTATATCGTGGAAATAGTAATTAATGGTTAAAATATTTTGAAGGATTTGAAAAGGATCGTTTGCTTTAGTTGTTTGTTTGCACGTATTTATTGGGAGTAATTTTGTGTGCTATGTATTTTTTTATGCTTTACAAAAAATGAATTGAATGAAAAACTGGCTATGAAATAAATATCACGGATATTTTTTTCTGCATGAAGATATTATTCTCCTTTCATGCTAAATTAGCCTTTTTCGTTTAACGCTGATGATTGTTGTTGCACTTAATACCACGATAACTTTTTTGCACTGATATTGTGGGTTATTGGGTTTGGTACCATATACACCGTGCTTTTTTAACCGTCTTACAGCCGAAGGCCACTTAAAGTATCCAATAACTACATGTCATTCGTTAAATAAAACTTGGTTATTATTAAGATTTCAAAGACTAAGACATTAAAGAAGATATCAGCACAATTTAGTACGAAACATCCTGTAACGAGCACTACGCGCGGGTCATTCACTCGGCTGTCTAGCACTACTGACCTACTTTTACGCACGAATAGAAAGGGGCGAGGCGATGGGCGTCACAAAGGATTGCGCTAGCGCATGATTGGTTAGAGATCCACGTGGACTGTCTTAGATTGGCTAACGGTGCGGAACGCGTGGAGGCGGCAAGGTCAAGGAATGCATTGTTGAAAACGTAAACATTATGAACAGGATGATACATTACGTAACATTACTATTAGATATTTTTTACACAAAAATTATGTGGAGTGTAATAAAAAAATTAACATGCCCTAGAGGTTTATTAAGATGGTTACATTACGTGGGCTTCGGCTGTAAGACGGTTAAAAAAGCACGGTGTATAGCACTTAAAATGCGAAAATGATAAACTCTATCGGTTAAAAATGCCACACTACTTGCCTGGAGTTGTCATGACCGAACTGTCCAGTCTAGGTATGTATTACTAAATACGAAACTTGTTGGTAACATCGTTAAAGAATAGTCTGGTAAAATATGTAAGAGTGTAAATATGTTGCGTGTTAAACCTTGTAAGTGTGTAGTCATATGGCTGTTCTACGATTAGAGAGCAAATTAATTTTCTCATTAGACTTACAACAAATTTGTTTGTTACTTTGATTTCCAGTCAGATTGATGATTATGGTATTTCATAGCAACAGCTGACTATATCCTTTCAAGGTACAAAACCTCCATACTTTACCCAATATGCCCACATAACATCAGTTTCGGAAAAAACACAGGTGCTGCGCAGAAGATCACGAGACGTCACCCAGACTGGCGACGAGAACTTGCCCATGTCGGAGAAGGATCGCGACGCGGTCTCTGAATTGGATGAAATAGCGCCATTGCCTGGTGAGAAAGCCTACAACACTACTAATGTTAAACGCTTAGGGATTGATAGGCTGCCGGCGGTCGCGTAAACAAAATAATGTCAAATGTTGAAAACACATCCGTGACAATTTAATGTTATTATTAATGTAGGTAGCCGTCGAAAATCTTACATATATTTTTACTTGTAAAACTTTTGCCTATAGCTAAAGCTAAAACAACCTTTAAAGGCCACTTGCGCATGCCAGGATTAGCTTAGGTCTAATTTCAGTCATCATAACTGCCTCTGTGGCGAAGCGGTAAGAGGGTCGCATTTTAAAGCGAGGCGGAGGTCCCGGGTTCGATTCCCGGGTCGGGCCAAAAATATATACCTGGATTTTTCTGTTCAGAAATTCTCAGGGTAGCCCGGAGTTTGGAAGTTGGCGGTGTTTCACTTCCGTGCCTCGGAAAGCACTTTAAGCCATTGGTCCTGCGCCTGATCTCTCTCCGGTCGTGTCAGATTGCTGTCCCATCGGGCTATTTAATTTAATTTAATCATTTATTTCAGGCAACTTAGGCCCATACAATAAATACCTTAAAGACTAACATACATACAATAACAACATTAAAAATATTAAAATAAATGACACTATTTTGCCGGCGTAGTGTTGCGCAACTTGGTGTCCGGTAACCGTCCGCGAAATCTGCGATACAAAACACCCTTCGGCCAAAACTCTGCTTTCTTGAAGGTCGACAGCTGTTCGGTCGGAACCCTTACCACAAACGAATTGAAATTCGTATTGTGACGAGACTCCAACCGTTCGACCCTCAGTGAGTATCTGGTCTTTATTCGTATGTACTCTACAATCTCCTCGACCTTTGTAGAGTAGTGGAGCCGGGACACGTATAGCAGCGTCACTGGTATCGCTATGAGAGTGAAAGGAATTTGAGAGTGCACCTGTGTTTGCGCAGACACTTGTGCACTATAATATGTCCCGCGCAGTCGGTTAGTCGTTGTGACTGATGGCCACCGTAGTCGAAATCGGCTAGAGGGACTATTAGGTCTAATTTCAGTCATCATACTATGGCTGTTAGTTTCTTCCAAATTCAGAATGATAATTTAAGCCTGAGGTAAGCTATTCCTAACATGCGCAAGTGAGTCTTAGCTTAACCCGCTGCTCAAGAAACCCTGATTGTTTTGTTTTATTCCACAAAAAAAAACTTGGCTAAAGGGACTGTCATAACTCCTATGATATACATCAACAGAACAAGAAACGTGGTTCGAGAAGCTGAAGAGGTACCTGGAGATTGCGTGGGCGTTCATATCGAGTTTCCTGGTGTCCGTCACGCGACACCTCATGAAGTACTCAAGGGACTACCGATACGTGTCTAGGACGCTCTCTATGGAGAAGAAGGTGCTCAAGGTACGTACAGTGGGGTGAAACTGCCTGCGGTATGTGAGTGGTGGGAGGGGGTGGGCGTGAGTGTCAAAACGCACACTGACCTAGATTTTTGTATAGACTGACGTTGTCTACCATTACCACCTTGCCCTCTCAAGCGGTGACTGTCTGCGAAAATTATACAAATTAAATATATACCGTAGAATATGTAATGTGAAAATGGTGTAATGAACTTAAGCAACTCGACAGTATTACAAGCCTGTTTCTATTACATTTACCCTGATTATCGAAACAATAACCATAAGTTTATTTTGCACAAGTCAAGGTCAGCAAGTCACGATTAGCTTAATTCTGGATTAAAAATATCATTGTTCTGTCTTTGTCATTTTCCTTAATGTGGACAGAGTGCGAACGATGGTTAAATCAGAACCAAGCTTATCCTGCTGCGCGTAAGTATAGGCTACTTGCGCAGGCCCAGGTTATGTAACTCTGGGTTTTGTTGCTGTCAGTTTATTTAATGTTGGCAGAAACAGGAAGGTGCGTTGAAATTTAAATGTTTCGTGATTCGTGCATATAGGCCTAAAATAAGATTTACCAGTAATGTATCTTTATTAATATTCTACATTCTACTCACGCAGGAAAAAGAAGGCTTCGGCATCGGTCTCCGAGAAGGATCGCAGATGATTTGGGAGCCGTTGCCCGAGACGCTAGTCCATCAGTGAGTCTTTGCTTTGTGTTTACAGCTTTGTGTAGTCTATGTTTTGAAAGTATGGAATTTGAATAAAGCTTCAGTACTAGCCATGCTTGTGTGCATGTTGTATTCTAACGTAGAAGCGATAATATATTTGATAAGTAGTTAACCAGTAGGTAACAGGTTAATGAATTAGTTTTAGTATGGTTAGTGAGTAGCGTTTTGTTTTTGCATGCTGCTAGAACTAGCGATGATGAAGAATGTGTTGATAAAAATCATCTGATGTTGCCTGTCGAAATGGGGTTTGTATTACTTACTTATTTTATTAGAACTAAAACCTGTCATTATGTAGTTGAGTAGACTAACACCAAAATAAAACAATACTCATATTAAAGTCATTATAAATATTGTCATATTTGTTAAACTTTTGTCAAACAAATATCGTAGTTAAAGCACAGGTCTCTGTACCTACCTAACTCTAGACCGTTTTGTTATTACTATTATGGTCAGTTCAATGGCGTTCAAATCGGCATCAAATTCGTCATAACTTATGGTTGATTGGTCTACCTACGGCATTAGGACCAACTGTCGTGGGCTCTTGAGGCCTTAACACAAGAAGAACTGACTCCAAATGAAAAGTTAAAAGGCAAAGCAGAAAAAGAACATCTACCTACGGCATTTGTTTGACAACGACCTAAAAGTAGTTCAGTACCTTTATCAAAGTCACTATCACTTGACCGTTTTCATAAAGTAGTATTCATACACCAAATTCAGTAGAATCGTAGATCGAAATATATTTAGATCATTAGAATTTTAGATCTCCTCCAGTTCAAATACACAAGGTACGTTCGGTAAACTGTGAAGGGTGTTTCCAGCCGTAAGTTAAGCGATATAAGCGTTCCCGAGATCCGTATCCTGGCGCCGAGCATGGAGCGGGGGCTGGACGCGTCACCGCTGCCGCAGCGACGACCCCCGCCGGAGCCGAGCGAACCGTCGTCACTCCAGTTGATTCAGCAGGACGACGATGACGACACGTCCGAACACGAGAGCGCGTTTAGCTTGCAGTCTTCTGAGAGGTGGATTGATTGGATTGGAATTCGCACTGTCTTTTGTTTTGTCGTTCGGCCGTTTGTTGTGCGTAAAACTCTAAAATCTTTGAGTCTTAAAACTTCTTTCTATAGCGTCGTGAAACAACTGCCTTTGAATCAATTCTGTTATAAAGAAAATTTACTTGATGGTTAAACGATTTATTCGCTCATCCGATTTAAGGCAATAGTACAATATGGACAGTGCAGATTTCATTCAACCCTTGTCGTCGTACGCGATGGGCTACGCTGTGTCGACTTTCTCTTTTTGATTATTTATCTTCCATTTTCTTCTTCGCATGTACCGCAGCTTAATTTTTCTATGTATTTTTGTGTCGTTTTACATGGATTGATGTCAGATTAAAGGTAATTAATCTTGCTTAAATGGTTTGATTTGTTTCGATTCTGTTTATATTTAATTTGTTTTGTATTATACATTGTGTTCAAATCATATAATAAGATACTAATACGTTATGTTTATTTTTTGCAGATAATTTTAGTCATCATAACATAGAGGAGTTTGATTCTTTCTGTTAATGAAATAGTTCCAAATATTCTATGAATATGTGTCTATGTTTAATATTATAGACATAGACATGTATGTAGAAATACCTGTTTTTATATTTAATTTACTTCTGTTACATAGACCCTAGCACACTTAAATTAAATTTGGCAACTTTAAATCTGCCTATGTAAGGATTTATTAAAGCGCTGAAAATCAATCAGCTGAGACTGTATCTCTTTCTTTTGTTCTAACGTTTTAAAAATTTCAGCAAAGACGTGACGATACTGGAAGAGCAAGACGACTCGATGTTCAAGCAAGAGAAGAATCCGTTCGTTCATTTGGCGTACGCGCTGTGGTACGCCGTGCTCGCGCACACCGACATCGTGTGCTATCTCATGGTTTTCATTAATCAGGTAATATTATTTGAAACGAAAGCGTCTATTTTTGTTATTTTCATTCAATTATGGTATTGACGCAACTACATGCTGCGGATATCACTTTGATGAACAGCAAATCCCAGAAATCGGTCTCACTAAACTAATGCAAGTATTTGTTCATGTGATCACCAGGTAACATCCTATTTTGAGATCTTGTTAGGGTGTAAAAAGCCATTTCCTCTTTTTTCTTAGGACCACATATATATACACGCATAAGCTAGAATTTAATTACTATTGTCATTTTCAAACGAATCTTAAAATGTTTATTGTCATGTTTTTTGTTTCAGATACAATCAGCGACTATACTCTCAATCCCGTTGCCTCTAATGGTGTTCTTATGGGGAACTCTCACGATACCGCGGCCTACTAAAACGTTCTGGGTCACCCTTATAGCTTATACTGAGGTAAGCACATAACTGTGTCGTTGTCTATGGTACTACCGTAACATATTTTTTCTTACTTATTTTGATGACTTTATCTTAACAGGCAAAACCTTTTGAGAACATAGCAACTTTTTGTAATTTGTAACGTAATATTTACAGGTGATAGTACTCATCAAGAGCATGTTCCAATTCGAAATCCTGCCGTGGAACCAAAAGGCGATTCCAGCTAACATGCCGTTCACAGCGCCGCGCATCATCGGCATTGAGCGGAAATTCAATTACGCGCTCTACGATTTACTGCTGCTGCTGATTATATTCTTCCATAGGTATTATTTGAAATCTTTGTGGCACAATGTTAATGTGTTTTAATGGCAGACTTAATACTGAAATAATTCACTCTTAGTCATGAACAAAACGATTGTAATGTGTAGGTATAGTAGGTATAACAATTTATTGTATTGTTTAGCCGACAGAGCTTGCACTTACCTAAACCAGATGTTTAATGTTTATTTTTTCTTTTACATTTAACTAAAATGTTGATAGAAACAACTTTTTGACAATTATAATGGCAGTCTCTGTGAGCAAATGGTTAAGTGTCTGGCTTTAAAGCCAAATGCGTATTTTTCTTGTCTATGGCAATGCTTAAAGTGTATTTTCAACTTCAACTGACATCAATCTTACCACCCCAGGTTCATGCTAAAATCCCTGGGTCTATGGAAGGAGTCGTGCCCCGAGATCGAGCTGCGCGAAGACACGGACTACCCACTCAGCGGTGGCGACATGCAGATGGTGGTGGAAGGGCGCGGCGGCGAGGTGGGCCGGAAGTACGTCCAGCTGCACGACCAGACCGGACCGTAAGTGTGCCGTTTGAGATGTGTCATGCCATTTGATTTGTGTATGGTTGGATATGGTATGTGTTCTAATATTGAAATTCTATAGATGGATCTCATGGATGATGAGATGAGACAGACCATTAGTTTTAAGGAATGAAATATGGATGATGACGGTGTTTGTGTTGTCTACTTGTTTTGTTGCTACGAGATTATTTATTTAGCTGAGCTTTTTTGGAGCATGTCAGTCAGGTGAAATGCATTAACGAGCCAGTATAATAATAGTCCCCCTAGCCGATTTCGACTACGGTCACAACGACTAACCGACTGCGCGGGACATATTATAGTGCACAAGTGTGTGCGCAAACACAGGTGCACTCTCTATTCCTTTCACTCTCATAGCCCGATGGGACAGAAATCTGACACGACCAACGAGCCAGTATATTGGCCTCTTGACCCAATATGGTCTATATTTAGGAATTCTTTCACTACTCATACAACCGTAACATCAAATCATCACTTAAGTACCCAATAAGCATGATTCTATTTTTATTTACCTAGGCAGGTGGTGAAAATTGGGCAGAGTAGGTTGTATAAGGCCCTCAGGTGTTAGGCTCAAGTCGAAGTAGCTCAAGGGATCGAGAAGATTCAGGAATAACGCTCTTCTTTTCTTTTACGTGTCGTTGTTTAACACGTTCCGGGACACTGTTCCAGACACAATAGATGTTTTATTGTTTTCACGCCTGTAGGCGGTCACTGTCCCGGAACGTGTTAAGCTCAAAACACTAACCAACATATCAAAGACACTACATAAGTGATCATCATGTATTACGAGACTTTGTCTATGGCGTTGTGACCGCTGCGGTAGAGTTGTTGACTATATTGATTAAACTGTGCAGATAGGACCACTGACTTAGAGAGTAGTAGAACCGTGACGTAACTAGGCAAGGCTTATAATTGACTTATAAATAAGCGTACGCCCCAAACAGTCGCCTACCGCTGATGGACCAACTGCATCTAGTGGATACGTTATCCACAGTGATGCGCGAGATCCACGAATCAGTGGCTGAGATGACGAAATAGCATTGCAGACTAAGTTGATTTATCTAGGCAGGTTAGAACAGGCTTTAGCAGTCCCAATGCGAAATGTAACTAGGCAAGTTGCGCCTCAGACAGTCGCCACCCGCTGGTGGACCGGCTGCACCACGTGGAGAAGACGATAGTCGCGGTGATGCACGAGCTCAACACGCGCCGCTCCGACCCCAACGTGGCGCGCGTGGTCTGGCTGCGGCTGCAAGCGCAGCGGATGCAGAACCGGCACCGGGAGCTCAGCTCCCGCGGCTCCCGCGCGTCGCTGCGTCCGCGCAGGAGGCACCGCAGTCCGCGCAGGAGACTGAGGCGGCGGGCTGATACGAGAAAGAACCGGTACCGGCCGCGTTGAGTAAATTGAGTATGGCCAAACGGAAATAGAAGTCGAGCGCTTTTTGTTTTGCCGTCATTGCTTAGCGTCTAATGCGATCATTTGATATTTTGATGATGGAGTGAGGTATCAAAATTCAATGATTTTATTAGATTTTGCAATTACAGTGAAATAAAGCTCTGAATGTTGTTTAGAGTGTTTGGCCGTAGGTAATGTTGATCAGTATTCTAGCTAGGGGTATTCTATGTAGTTTATAGATGGATTGTATCTAAGTATGGGATAAATCTTTATCTTCTTATGTTATTCATGTCATAAAGCTATGTAATTTTGTTTAAATGTAATTAATATTTAGAGTACATAGAAAAGCATATTTAGTAAGATAAGTATGTATGATAAAAAGGTTTTAGATCGTTAATTGCAATTTAAATAAATAGCAATTTTTATAAATTGCAATTTTTAAGTAAACTTCAATGTTCTTCTTCTAACTTCTGCAGCCATAATCTGTTTAAAACTCAACCCTAACTCGTTTTGAACAAAAACTTTTGCTTTTTTTAAAAGAAAACTCAACTTTTTCTGTACTTGACTAACAAAATTTTCTTCCAACAGACCGGGTTCCGACGAAGATGGCCCCTCTGGCGCGAGTTCATCAAGAAAGGACGACTCTAGAGACCGTGCAGAGATGGACCAGATGAAGGAGGAACACGAGGAAGGCTACGACGAGGAGGCTGGCCCTTCAGGCATAGACAAGAATGAGGACGACCATTACAAGTAAGTGCTCTGGAATACGAAGTAGTTCTTGGCGACGGCTGTAGCCGTCGGTTCGATCGCTGACTTGTCGACGGCATATCTTTTAACATCATACTGCTCGTAGTGTGTGAGATGCCTTAATTTTCTGCTATTGACCTTACGAATTTCAACCTTGTTTATACTTGTTATTTCAATATCAAAGAATAGGATGTCAATTGACGTGACATCGTAAAACTAAGCTCCAAACAAATATTCATCATCATCATCTTCCCGGCGTTAATCCCAGGTGCGTGCGATAACACGCCCGCGGTCCGCCTTTCTACTTTTTCGCCTCCACATTGCACGGTCTTGGGCTTCAAGCTCCAAACAAAAGTTCTTATAATCTTATAGTAATAGCAATTTTCTTTTTTGCAGTGTCAATGATGACAAAGAACCAATAATAGCAGTGACAACTACCTTAGAGAACACATATCAGCACTTCCCAAAAGTGATCTGGCTTTCGTAAGTACTCACCCTATGCTCACATTTCTAAACATCTGCACTTGAAAAACAGTAACGTATTTTTGTAGGTAATCGATTTTAAGTGCAAAACTTCTTTTTTTTTTCAGTAATTAATTTATGTTTTAATATTTATGTTCCACTTTCAATATAACTTAATCTTGATATGTAGTTTTTAGGGTTCCGTAGCCGAATGGCAAAAAACGGAACCCTTATAGTTTCGTCAAGTCTGTCTGTCTGTCTGTCTGTCTGTCTGTCTGTCCGTCCGTATGTCACAGCCACTTTATTCTGAAACTATAAGCATCACATAGCTGAAACTTAGTAGGTAGGTGTATCTTGTTTACCGCTTTCCGATTCAGATACAAAAAGTAAGAAAAAATAATATTCAAGGGGGGGCTCCCATACATGAAACTAAAACCAAAAATTTTTTTTTTTACTCAAACCTATGCGTGTGGGGTGTCTATGGATAGGTCTTTGAAAATGATGTGGAGGTTTCTAAAACCATTTTTTCTAAAAGTGTAAGGTTTGAGATATAGACGCTTCCAAAGTGGTAAAATGGGCGTCCCCCCCCATCTAACTTTTGAACTAAGAAAGTGAAAATTTTGAAAAAAATATATAATGTAGATCTCAACAAAAACTTGCAACGAAAATTGGTTTGAAGGAGATCGAACCAGTAGTTTTTGAGATATTGCACATTTTTATCAACCGCAAATATAACTTTGTCTTTCATACAAACACTATGAAAAACAAAGTTATTTTTGCTGTCACAATATATTGTGATGTTTTCGTTAAGTGAAAGTAAGTGGACCCTGAATTCAGTTAAGGGTGGCACGGAACCCTCAGTGCGCGGGTCCGACACGCACTTAACCGGTTTTTTTTAGAAAATTAATAATACCTACCTACACCCAAACAATAAGAACCAACTGTTTATAACGAGGCATATTTGTCTTTTTTTTGTTTTCTTTTCTTTTCTTTTAACGAAGTACATGACGTGTTTGTTTGTTTTTTATGTATGTGTGTATGTTGTGATGTCCATTATCAATAAGAAGCTATATTTCTTTCTTTCTTTCCTTTTCTCTCGCAGAGTAAAGCGGTACTTACGGCCTACGCAGCGCTTCTTCCGTCGCATGCTGGCGCCGGGCGCGCGCGTCACGGCCGACGTCTACGCTTACATGTTCCTGTGTGACTTTTTCAACTTTCTGGTTGTTATATTCGGCTTTGCAGCCTTTGGGGTACGTATTCATAGATAATATGCCATATCATATCACGGAAACAACATAAAAATACTTATACCGAATTTGAATGACTCTCACATAATTAGCTCGTTAACCTTAATCATTACTTTTGTTAGTATTTTTAAACTTTGGTTCACTAAACAGTATTGGAAATTAGTGTTGCCATTTGAAATATGGGAGTACGGATAATGGAATCGCGAATATGTCCTTGGTTTTTATCACCATCTATAATGAGTCTTTGCTAATTCAGCATTTATACGACATACGCAGAGTTACCATTCTGTTATTAATTGCCATGTTTATCGGTTTAAAAAATCTTGTACTCTATTACCTTATTTAACCTTTCAGACGCACCAAGGCGACGGTGGCGTGCAAGCTTACCTCGAAGAAAATAAAGTGCCGATTCCGTTCCTGATAATGTTGATTCTGCAGTTCGGTCTGATCGTGATCGACCGCGCGCTGTATCTTCGCAAATTCATGCTTGGAAAGATACTCTTCCAATATGCCTTGATCATCGGCGTGCATATATGGATGTTCTTCGTGCTGCCGTTTATTACTGAAAGGTGATGGCGTAAACTTATTATAATTAGTAGCTAAGTAGTGTAGATATTTAGCTTAATTTCTTCAGCCATCTTCGTTTACTTACTTGCGGCTGACTTCATTGTGCTGATATAAAATGTCGTCCGACTCGGCGTCTGACTCAGTCAGACTCAGCCAAGTCAGTCTTGTGTATGCTAGAAGATTACGAAGCCTACATATAACCAATGAAGCTATTCAGCGTTTAATGAGCCTAAATCCTTCGGCTCAAACTTAAAAGCTCAAAATGTTTAAAATGACTGTGTGTTCTGCGATTATCTATAAAAGAAGCCAAAGAGTTGATTATTATGGGTGCGTTCCACTTGACGTCCGCAACGACCGCCACGACCGCGATGACCTACTTTGGCGTTCATAATACGAGCGTGGCGGTTGTTGCGGAAGTTAAGTGGAACGCACCCTATAGGATTTGTCGTTTCACATTAATACCTATGAAACAATAAAATTATTATTTCCAGGACATTCAACACACTACCACCCCCGCCGATGTGGTACATGGTGAAATGTATCTACTTATTGCTCTCGGCGTACCAGATCCGCTGCGGGTACCCGCGCCGCATCATCGGCAACTTCCTCTGCAAGTCCTACCACTTCCTCAACATGGTCTGCTTCAGAGGGTACGTTATGTCTATGACACGCTGTTGTCTATGCCCACTTATCTTAAGCATATTTGTATCTTTTTCTTCTCTTATTATGTACAATAAAAGAAAATCGTTACATCACTTATAACTCAAGAAACTAACTTATAATTTACTTGATTGGGTTTGTCTTGGCCCGGAATAGGAATATAACCGGCCCAGCCGGGAGCGAAACGAAGTTCGCTGGAACTACTATCTGTATACATATAAGGAAGTCGCAATAGCAAATAAAACCTTTTTGGTCTCAAAAAAATAAGTAATAATAACGTGTTAAACAGATTAAGATTGCTTATGGAATGATTTTGACTCGAAAGCCAAATTATTTTTGTAAATTCTTCATTTTATTATAGAAAAATGGCTCACTTACATTATATCGTGTTGACAGCTTCATGGCTGTTCCCTTCCTATTCGAGCTGCGAACTCTGATGGACTGGATCTGGACCGACACTTCTATGACGCTCATGGATTGGCTCAAGATGGAAGACATATTTGCCAGCGTATATTTGCTGAAGGTAAATAAACATTGTTTATTTCGGTATCTATGTGCATGTGACGTGTATTGTGCAAGTTGATGGTCTGGCAAATGAATGCATATCAGAAACCGGGCTACAGTAGGGCAAGCACAAATAATTTGCGTAAAAGTATTCGTACCGTTAACGTAATCAATTTGTATGAGAATCGTGAGAGCGCCTCTATCGGACGTAAATCAAACTAAATCTGACAGCACAAATGCCAAACGCATCGTAATGTAATCGTGTGGTAAACGTTTCCTATGATATCTATACTAGATTTGCCAACACGAGCCCTTCTTTGAAGTATAGAATCATGAGTGACGGATGATAGCTGGCTATCGTAATCGTGTAGTAAACTCGCTACGCTTACGTAACAAATACTTTTAATGTTCGTGCTTGGGCTACAGTTCGTGCATAGGTACGATTTACTTTGCACTGAGTGTAGAGTACTATTTACTTCAGAAAATCTAGATTAACGAACCGCATACTACAATATCATAACTTGCCTTTACTTTATAACAGTATCTTCCTATCATCATGACGATTCAACACAATCTTGAAGTAGAATAATACTCTAAATGCCCGCAAAAGTTGCCAGAAGAAGTCGCTTTTTCGGATTATGAGATATGAATGAATGAATTTATTTGTTCAAACAATCTATCTACCTATTCGAAGTTCCTAAACCCTCCAAGACCATGCTACTACAAAATTATCACATGTTTGATTTATAAATAATCTTTGACCGCAGTGCTCCCGCTACGTAGAAGACGAGTTTCCACAACCGCGTGGTCAGAAAAAATCGAATGTAGCAAAGTACCTGCTTGGAGGCGGCGTGCTTGCATTCGTCATCGCCATCATCTGGTTCCCGCTTGTCTTCTTCGCGTTTGGGAATACTGTGAGGCACTTTATATGTATTTATGCGTCACGTTATGTTTTTCAGATGAGAATGATGAACTCTGAAGGAATGAAAAGCACTTTTCATCTCTCCTGTTCGGCAAATAGCACTTTCCTGTGTAGATAGCCGGGTGGAAAATAGCTTATCCATCACTAGGGTGGAAAGTAATTTAGTTTTAATTGGTATGGTATAAAGTGCAAGGCATGCAGTCAAAGCTTGGATCAAAGATAATTGAGTCACATCATATTATAAAAATAATAAACATTTTTGCTTAGCTATACATTGAAAAACATGTTTATTATGTTTTTCAGTGTATGTATTATGATCGTTGATATAAAAAAATATTCAATTGATTCAATCTATAATTAAAATATATATTTACTAATCTGTGATTAAAATATTCGGCTTCCCGCCATAATACCAAGATGACACTTTTTTTTTACATTGTCAGTGTCATCATTTTTTCTTTTTGAACTCTATGCCTACTTTTTTAAATTTTGACAATTATTATCTGTGGGGAAAATTCGATCGATATTTTTTACAAGGATTTTAATTATTTCGTATCGTCTGCTTTTTCGTACTGTTTTCATGTATTCGTGTCGTTATCCTTTCTAATCATGTTAGATGTTTGGAGAACTGTAAATTAACTGTCTTTTTGTGCAAAAACTTGAGTTTTCCTTTCTCGCTGTACTACATAATAGCTGACAATGACATCTACAACCACTATGGTAAATTTAATGTTTTTCCTCACAGTCGAAATGAAAAATAGTATGTTTAACTCGGGTGAAAGCACCATTTCACTCTCGAATTATTGGCGCTCTCACTTCGTTCGAGCGCCAGAAACATCTCGAGTGAAATGGGTCGCTTTCTCCCCTTGTATAACAATCTACTATGCCTATGCTTCTTTCCTTTTCTATTACACCAATACGTGATTACTAGACGACAATAACGAGAAACGAAGCTATCTTCAACTCTCTCTCTCGCTCTAGTAAGTAACAGCATAGGAAAGTGCGATACGGTGCTGCCAGATGCAGCTCAGCCCTGAACTAACAGATTCTGGACTAGTAGATTCGTGCTAGGTTTATTTTTCTATTCATCTTATTACCTTATTTCTTTCAGTCAAGTTGCACGAAGAGTGAAAAATAACAATACAGGGCCGGACAATTTTTTTGTGTGTTATAAAACTAAAGCATGAGGTTACCGTACATTATTTATGTTTATTTTTTTGTATTTTTTTTATTTTGAAAGGTCGGTGAACCAAATCCACCTACTGATGTGACTGTGAAGATTCGCATTGGTCCATTCTTACCGGTCTACCAAATGTCTGCCCAGTCTCACAACATCGATGTGTAAGTATTTTTTCATCTCTCCTGTTCGGAAAATATAACTTTCCTGTGTAGATAGCCGGGTGGAAAATAGCTTATCCATCCCTAGGGTGGAAAGTAATTTAGTTTTAATTGACATGGCATAGAGTCAAGGCCTGCAGTCAAAGCTTGGACCAAAGATAATTGAGTCACATCATGTTATTAAAATAACAAACATTTTTGCTTAGCTATAAATTGAAAATCATATTGTGTAAGTATTATGTATAATCGTTGATAAAAAAAATATATAATTTCTAATTTTAATTCAATTAATAATTAAAATATTTGGCTGCCCGCCATAATGCAAAGATGTTTTTTTTAAATTTTATGTTGTCACTGTCATTTCAGGAAGGATTCGTCCTAAGCCGTTAAAACTTTTATAAAAAAAAGAAATTATATTTGGATTCTGTTATTATCTGTGGAAAAAAATCGATCGATATTCTTTACAAAGATTGTAATTATTTGATATTTTCTGCTTTTTTGTACTCTGTTTTCATGTATTCGTGCCGTTATTCTTTCTAATCGTGTTAGGTGTTGTTAGTACTGTAAATCAACTGTCATTTTTTGTTCAATACTTGAGTTTTCTTTTCTCGCTGAACTACATAATACCTCACCAAGACATCTACAACCACTTTTGTAAATTTTATGTTTTCCTCAGAGTCGAAATGAAAAATAGTATGTTTAACTCGGGTGAAAGCACTTATTGGCGCTCTCACTTCGTTCGAGCGCCAGAAACATCTCGAGTGAAATGGGTCGCTTTCTCCCCTTGTATAACAATCTACTATTTAATCGCACTAAGTCGTGTTCTTGTAGGCTATTTCTACAAGGCATAATATGTATACTTACGTTCTTTTTCTCCTTTAAATAATAAAGACAAGTCGACTAAGCATTGGTCTGTTATCCTGTTATTTTAGTCGGGAAAGATCAAAGATTATTTCACCTGACTTATTGTCTGTCATGTCAGTTCCAAGGCTCGGAAGAAAATAAAACCCTTAAACCTGCCGAATACCGTAGCGTGGGTACAAAACTGTTAAGCACGGTCGATGTATCTCGTGCCTAACCACTTTTCAACAAAAAGCACTTGCACACACTACACAAAAACAGGCATCACTTCAGCCATGAGACGACGCGATTTGCAAGAGATTTTGGCTCTTAAGGTGGTTAAGCGCGATAGACCGCGACCGCGTATAACAACACCCATTTCTATTTACCAGGTTTACAGAACAAGACTACACTCAGCTCAGCAATCTCTACGCTCGCGACCGCACAGCCCAAACCTTCCTATCGAACTACATCTACAACGACGTCGCCGTAGTGACGATCAACCCGAACTCCACTATGAACTGGGAGATCTCGCCGCCTGAACTCGACCGGCTTGAGAAGGAGGCGCAGTCGAGTAAGTGGTTTACAGAGGGGTAATTGTGTAAAGCAATCGTATTCATTTGACAGTTCAAAACGTACGATATGATCTGTCAAACCTTTTGTTCTTTGCCGTTAGACAGATCATATCGTACGTTTTGAACTGTTAATGAATACGATTGCTTTACACAATTCCAACTGATCCGTTATTTAAGGAAGCATGTTGAAAACATATTTTATGTTGGTTTTTGCTTTTTAACCCAAAACAAAAAAAGCTGAAAATTTCAGATCAATCTTGGAGCAGGGAAATTCGTTCATTTTGACATGTTCGCATTGTTATTTTAGCCATTACTATTTCATAAACTATAGATAATACATTGATAGTATTTTTTTATTACAACATTGTGTGGCAAAACCAACGTTTTTTTTGCTTTTTCTAGGCTCTCCCCTCCTAGTCCGCTTCACGTTCGTGATAACGCACCCCACGAACGCTGTGCCGAACCCGCCCACGATAGAAGATTATAGAGAGGTGGAACTTCCGGGGCAAGTCGACGGCAAGCCCAACCCTGAGCGAGAGACTCTGCTCAAGCTGCTTACTGGCACCGCCTCGCCCGAAACCTGGTGAGTTTACCCTAGGCGTCTTTAACACGAGTTTGCAATCAACAAGCAACGATTAAGCATAGTTTGTGCGAACAAACTAGTCACCGCTAAGGTATGTGAATGGTGAGAGGGTACATATAGAAGAGCCATACTTTCTGACACAGAAATAATTTGTAAATTCCCTGAATTTATTCGAATTCTCCCCAAGGGCACGCCAAAGTGCACGATCCCGCTTTCCTCATCCGGTCACTACCAGCGAGCTTATTTAGGTCATCGGTCATCGGTCTACGTCCAGCAGTGGACTGCAACAGGCTGATTGATTGATTGATTGAATGAATTCTAATTCTTAAATTCCTGACCCAGAAATAAAAGGTAGTCTTGGTCAATGTGTAACTGTGACTGTTTTACGTGGAATAATTAATTTATTATTATTATTATTATCTCAGCCATTATCTTTTGAGATAGGGCCCTTATGCTCACGTGATTTATGGGAGAAAGAAAAGTGCAAGATTCGTCCATATTTTTTCAAAACCTTTTTTTAATTTTTTACAGGTTGAACGTAAAACAAATCTTTCCAAAATTCTTGAAAGTATTCAATAAAGGCACCGCTAAACCGGCTTATCAACTTACTCCACTGGATCCTGATAAGGGTGAGTGGTGATGTGTTATTTTTTTGTAATTTGTCTATGTCAAGAACCAATAAAAGTTACTTGTCCAGCGCTAGTTATGTGGCTAAAATATACAGGTGCCTACTAATACCTGACACACGATATTCAACTACAAGTAATTAACATAAGGTCTTATTCAACTTACAGAAATTTACTTAATATTATAAATGCGAAAGTTTGTTAGGATGGATGTAAGTTTGTTACTCCTTCACGCAAGAACTACGCTATGGATTTTGATGAAACTACAATAATATAACTCATACATCAGTATAGCACAAAGGCTGTAATTCATAACGATATTATTTGAGACCCGACATTTACACGGCTGAAGCTGCGGGGAATCGCTAGTGTCATATAAGGGTAAGTCAATATTGTATTGGCTGTTATTTTAAGCTGTTCTTTTTGTCGTTAGGCTCGGACTCGCGACTCTACCGCGACGTGCAGCTGCGGCTGGAACGCTCCGGCAACATCACCATGTACTGGCGCGTGCGCGAGGCGTGCAACGAGCGGGTGAGATGCTCCTATGGGATTTGTTATTACATCTACTCTATAAAAATAAGTCAGGTTTTCTTCCCTGACGCTATAACTCTAGAACACACGAACCAATTTCCACGGTTATGCATTCGTTGGAAAGGTCTCGGGCTCCGTGAGGTATATGCAAAGAAAATTCCCATAAAACGGGGCCAGGGCGGGACGGGTCTGGGGGCAAAACGAAGTTCGCTGGGACCGCTAGTTCTATCTAAAATTCGTGACAAAGACAGCGTGATGATTGCGTTTCTCTAAATTATTACAACAATATACTCCTGCGCTCAATTACAATCTTTCTGCATGACCTAAAGGTATGACTGGGAGGGAATGCTTTTAGTATTAAGTCCACCTTTTGTACACTGTTACTTGTGCAATAAAGTGCACATAAAGATAGGCCGAGCTCGAAAGTGTACTAAGCTCTCAGGATTCTTCGCGAACGAGACAAAGCGTCTCGCTCTGCCTCGCGTGTGCTAGACGAGAGCACATGGACTGCAGTGTACTAACTATTTGATTTGTAACTAACAATAAGACAAGTGCTTTAGCTACATACTTTCAGAACTCAATATTGTATTTGATGTTAAGACCTTTGTTACAATTGAATGGAAATAAACATAGTTGACTTATATTAATGCTCTGGAGATTCTTTAAAAATATTTCAATGTTTCTCTTTTATTTTTCAGGATCCGTTGTTGGCCATCCCGATGAACAACTGCGATATGCTAGTCATGTATACATTTAACGACAAATTGTTCCCGGAAACACTCAATTTCATTTCGGGAAGCGGGTAAGTGGTTTTAATTAAATAACACCTCAAGTTTAGTTAATTGCTAAAAAGACGGAACAAATCGAAATATCATACAAATAGCCTTAATGAGCAGACATTAGGCTGTTTGCAGATTATACACATGTCAAAAATAATTTATTCAATTTAGGATATAAAATGCCACATAAGCACATGCATAATGAGTATGTATAAGTATGCGTGTGGGTGATATATTATATTTAGTACCTAGTATGCAAATAAGGTTATCATTCTACCACACTATATGACCCATCTGACGTAATTGCGTGCCCTACACTACACACAATACTTTCTTCGCGCCGCCTGTATTTTCTCTGTTAAGGCCTATTGTTGACTGGTAGAGAATGCTTTTAGGTTTAACGTCATGTAAGTACCGGTTGTATGCACTGCATGATGCTTAAAATAAAGAATAATTGAAACATTACATTTTCATTGTATTTTTTTTTATAAATACTACTTATTCTTACCCTTATTTAAAGATTAATTAATCTCCCTAATACGAATACATACAAATGATGAGGCAACATGTGTGTATTTCAGTATAATCGGTCTGTACACGACGTTCGTGTTCCTCGCGTCGCGCGTGCTGCGCGGCTTCTTCTCCGGCATCTACACGAAGATCATGTTCGACGACCTGCCCAACGTGGACCGCGTGCTGCAGCTGTGCCTCGACATATACCTGGTGAGCCGTTGCCGTTGCAACTCGACTATAGATGGTGTATATCGGTACTATTGCTTTTCCTCAGCAATTGATAGGCCTAATTTTTTTTAACTGCCTCGGTGGCGCAGCGGTGAGAGGGTCGCATTTTAAAGCGACGGCTGCGCCAGAGGACTCTGGTTCGATTCCCGGGTCGGGCCAAAATGTATACATGGGTTTTTCTGTTTAGAATTTCTCAGGGAAGCCCGGAGTTTGGAAGTTGGCGGTCGTTGGTCCTGCGCCTGATCTCTCTCAGGTCGTGTCAGATTGCTGTCCCATCGGGCTATGAGAGTGAAAGGAATAGAGAGTGCATCTGTGTTAGCGAACACACTTGTGCACTTTAATATGTCCCGCGCAGTTGGTTAGTCGTTGTGACTGGCCACCGTAGTCGAAATCGGCTAGGGGGACGATTATTATTATTATTTTATTTATTTAAAATCAGGCTACACATATACCTACACCTATCGATAGGGATAGCTGATTTTCATACAGTTCGCCAGTACTTCGGGTTACCCACTTTTTAAAACTGCATAAGATACCACCATGCTGCGTTGTGCGTACAGTAGAATAGTATCATATACTGCAAATCGTATCGAATGCATTGAAAAAATACTGAATTCACTATCGATACTATCGATTGTAGTAACAATAGTCAAAGCTGATACTATCGATAGATTTCGATAGTATACACCGTGCTTTTTTAACCGTCTTACAGCCGAAGGCCACTTAAAGTATCCAATAAAACTACATGTCATTCGTTAAATAAAACTTGGTTATTATTAAGATTTCAAAGACTAAGACACTAAAGAAGATATCAGCACAATTTAGTACGAAACATCCTGTAACAAGCACTACGCGCGGGTCATTCACTCGGCTGTCTAGCACTACTGACCTAGTTTTACGCACGAATAGAAAGGGGCGAGGCGGTGGGCGTCACAAAGGATTGCGCTAGCGCATGATTGGTTAGAGATCCACGTGGACTGTCTTAGATTGGCTAACGGTGCGAAACGCGTGGAGGCGGCAAGGTCAAGGAATGTATTGTTGAAAACGTAAACATTATGAACAGGATGATACATTACGTAACATTACTATTAGATATTTTTTACACAAAAATTATGTGGAGTGTAATAAAAAAAATAACATGCCCTAGAGGTTTATTAAGATGGTTACATTACGTGGGCTTCGGCTGTAAGACGGTTAAAAAAGCACGGTGTATAATTCTTGGATGAATAAACCACTGGATATGAAACGCAATAGCGAATGTATGAAAACATCATCAACCAATTTTTGCGGGGCGGGGGGAGTTTGTCTTGTCAGTAATTGACATTTAGTGCGTGGAAGTGTCGATATTATTCTATCGATATGTGTTGAACGAATGAATGAACGAATCTTATGCAAAATATTTTTATTTTATTTTTATTACCAAAACAATAATATGTATATAATAATTATGTGCATGTTTAAATAAGCACAAGCCATTAAACGAATAATTGAAACATAGAATATTTTATAAACGGTCTGGCAAGTAACACTAACTAGAACTTCCTAAGACATTGTGAAACAGGCCGTAAGTCCTCCAATGGTATAATAAAATCCTCTAATGGTATAATCTAGCAGTAAATGAGCTTATACTTCAAACTAAACTTCACAATTTCACGGGATTTTTTGTGCAACTTTCACTTGTTTAAAAGGTAAAAATGGTATTATTAATGGTATTTATTTTGCCTCTCTTCGGACGGGTTCGACCCACTTTGTTTTTCTTATTGGATCTACAGGAAATCTGAAATATTATTAATAGGATGTTTTGTAATAATAAAATATAAAGTTTAAAATATTAAAGAAAACTGTTGTATTTTTAGGATTACTTTAATCTACTTTAGAGTTAATCATTTTACAGATGTATTATTTTATTTTATATTATAAATTTACTAGTACGTTTATCGATATGATTATCGACAATTGTCAAGCACAATTAAAACTAAATTGACAAGGGAACGTATGGTGAACGTACGATAATCCTACCAAATGAAGTATGCGTCATCTTGTTGATTTTGCAGTAACTGACCACAACTTTTTTAACTAGCAATGTAACTATTCTCTAGGAAAACACATTTTACTTTTTTAAGAAAAATTAACAGCTTTATTGGGATACAAAGTTACTTACGAATGAAAAGAAATATTTTTTGTCGTGCCGCTATAATTTTTACACAAAAATACGGCAATATTTACCCATTTTTTTCTGCAATGTTTCTCACCGAGTGCTGTCACCGTACTGACAAGACGTCACATGAAATTGAGGCTAAAATGCCCAATTCGTTGCCGAGGGGGAAGAAGCGAAATTTCCTGTCATTGCGCGTCCAGTGGTTTATTCGTCCAAGGTATAATTATATAATACTATTGCACCAAACTGAGCTATCGTCAAGCCTATCGTTATTATAGATGATTTTCAAAGTCTCTGTCAAACTATGGATGGTTTGGCAACGCTACTGGCGAATTGCGACCGTTTTCTAGGCTGTCACCTTTTCACGACGAAAACGTTGCGGGTCACAATCACCGAAATTAGTGCGACTATTATTAAACCCTCCGTATTTTTTTCCTACATACATTCCTCGTGTATAGTCCAAAAAATGACGCAAATTAAACATTGTCTTCAGGTGCGGGAGGCCCTCGAGTTAGCGTTAGAAGAGGATCTCTTCGCGAAACTGGTGTTCCTGTATCGGTCGCCGGAAACTATGATCAAATGGAGCAGACCGAAAGAAGAAACCGAAGAACAGAGGGCGCTGCCGCCGCCGTCGCGTTGATCTCCACGAATGAACTGACGATAAACTTGTTCAAGCGAACTGCGATCGAGTCAATTATGCATTTAATTCGATGTTCTGCAAACTAGCCATATAACTAGTTTGGGTCTCGCTTAAAGAAAGACCTCGTTAGTGCATGGTTCATTAATTTGAAGCAGACCCTGCTGAAACATCCTTACCACGGCAGGTTTACTAGTAGTTATACGTAAGTTGTACAGTTGTAAAATTTAAGAATAACTAACTGCAACATACACATGCAACTTATATTCTCGTCTGCGCTGTAACTTACATGATATGTATATAATTACATGTTAGGAACTTCTTTCGTGAACCTAACATTCCGGGCTATCATCTGCAGTTGATTTCTCCCCTTAACTGACTACAGACACAGGTTTCACAGTAGGGAATGTTACTAGAAGATTGATTTATTTTAATGAAATGGAAAATTAACTGGAGCTCTCTTTTCTCAAATGTAATCCAAAGATCTTCCTGCAACTTTTATGGTAATTATTTGTAGGCTACTTCCATATTTGTAGGGAAGATAAAATATTTAGCTAATTTTTAAGCTTTATGATCGAAATATTCTTGATAGTTCATTGCAAATTTTTGTTAAGTATAAAACGGCTAGTTAGTTATTAATTTATAAATGTACATCAAGTATGAACATACTGACTGACTGTTTTATGAGATTTTTTTTTATATATAGGATACAATGAATGAATGATCCTTTACATTCTGCTTCTTTGTATCCATAGCAGCTTCCAAAATTTTTGTTTGATTACTTTATGTATTTTACATATAATTTATTAATTGTTTACAAATTAATCTATTTATTTAGGTCCTGTGTACAAAGTTATATTATTGTTATTTATATCAAAATATTACTAATCTTAAATCTTTTACCTTTTTTCTATACTTACTACTTGAGCACTTCCGTGATGAAATAAATATTAAGCTTTGAATATGTACCTCACGAAATCTTTTTGCATTTTAAGAAATGGGTATTTATATTAAATTGTAAAAGAACAGCAACTATACACTTTTGTATCAAGATTGTTATGTTTTAAGCTGCATTTAATGTTGTCAGTTTGTGATAATAAAACTCGTATAAAATGTTAGTTGTCGTTTATTGTAATAAACAAACTACTTAACTAGGTACAATATTTTTTTCAATGTTAATCATAAACTATGTAAATATTTAATATGAAAAACAAATTTCAATTCACCACCATCAGTCTTGGGGCAATGTTCATTGACATTAATTCTTGGAACAGTAATTTTGCTGCATAAGGCAACCTTATTTGAGAAATTTGCGTCTTATTCTTGCAGCCTTTACATTCAAATGTATTATTAATCAGATTAGCTATAGCAATCAGTCCGCAGAAGTTGCAAACATGGATTCTATATGGATCAGATACCTCAAAGAGACGCTCTCTAAGGAACTGGGCAGCGCCGTGCGCAATTTGACAATCACGCTCCATTTCACCAAATCGCAAACCACCATCTCTCGCCCTACCCTCCATAGGTTGCCTTACCAATATTTGAACAGGCCCTCTAGCTCTGGAGTGAATTTTGTCGTCTACCATGTGCTTCAGACGTTGGTAGTAAGTAGGACCCAAAAACACTTGAGCGTTTATCTTGCGGCCCGTATGTCCGTTGTACATAACTTCATTGCCACGCAAATGGTAACCATATTCTTGCAGCAGTGACGAAATTTTTTGCACATTCACAGCATCGTTAAACGGCGTAGCATCGCCGATTTCACCCTTGTTTGAAGATACTTTTCCTTGGATGCATTCAATCAAGTGACCAATTGTCATACGTGAAGGAATGGCATGTGGGTTGATAATGATATCAGGGGTCAGCCCTTCACAAGTGAACGGCATATCTTCTTGTCTATACTGAATTCCACAGGTTCCTTTTTGTCCGTGTCGCGAGGCAAATTTGTCACCAATTTGTGGAATACGAACAGATCTGACGCGAATTTTACAAAACTTGTACCCTTCACTGTTCAAAGTTAACATGACCTGATCTACAATACCAGTCTCACTATTTCGTAAAAATGTGGAAGCATCGCGCTTAGTGTAACGTTTAGTTGTGCCTTCAAGTTCGTCATCATTCTCGGGCAATGTGATGGTTTTGCCAATCACAACATCATCACCAGAAACACGAATTCCGGGAGCGATTATACCATCGTCATCTAATTTATCATACAATGCATTACGCATTCCTTGACAAGTTTGCCTAGTTGGCTTTTCGAATTGTTCTTCTTGATCTCCAATTCTTTTAGATTCAGAATCTTTATAGGAGCGGTAAAATACAGATCTGAAGAAACCTCTCTCAACAGCTGACGCATTGAGGATAACACTGTCTTCTTGATTGTAGCCAGTGTAACATAAAATTGCGACAATCGAGTTTATACCAGCTGGTAGCTCTCTGAAACGCAAATATTCCATTGACCTTGTTGTAACCAATGGTTTATGAGGATAAAACAACACATGGGCGAGTGTGTCCATTCTGACATGAAAGTTTGTAATATAAACTCCCATAGCTTGTTTACCCATAGCACTTTGATAAGTATTTCTGGGACTTTGATTGTGATCCGGAAATGGAATAATGGAAGCACATACACCCAATATCATTGCAGGATGAATTTCGCAGTGGGTATAAGTTGTACAGTAGGCATATTCTTTTACTTGGGCTAAATCATCAGGACTCATAGCAATCATAACAGTTTCTTCTTCTAATGTATCAATGTACTCAACAACACCACTGGCTACTAAATTTTGCCATCCATAATTATTGTAATCTCTTTCTTTGAGATTATCAATGTGCTTTTTCTTAAGAAGAAGAGCTCCATTTTCAACAATCAATAAAGGTCGACATATTCTGCCTGCATCTGTGTATATCCTTATTTCCCTGTCCCTGATGTCGCGAATCATACTCACTTCAGAGACAATGATATCCATCTGACGTCTCAATTTCCTTAGGGTAGCCATAAGTTGTTCTGGATCTCTATGTATACCTACCCAGCAACCATTAACGAATATCTTTGTTGCATCAGCAATAGCAGATGGTGCAATTTCTTCCAAGTTTTCCATAGACCACTCTTCCAAGAACTCCAAAATAGGTGAAGGCTGACTTCCTACAGAAATGTAAGCCATCAATGCCAGGTTCTTTACCAGCCCTACAGCAGCGCCTTCAGGTGTTTCAGCAGGGCAAATCATTCCCCAAAGTGTGTTGTGTAACTGACGCGGTTTAGCTAGCTTTCCATCTCTGCCAATAGGTGAGTTAACACGTCGTAAATGCGACAAAGTTGAGGCAAATGTCAATCTATTCAATACCTGAGAGACTCCGGCTCTAGCTTGATGAGCCTTCTTTTGGTCTCCCCAGTTGCCAGTAGCAAGAGAATATCGTAAACCATCAGTGATGATTTTAGTCTTGATAGCCAATTCCAAGTTAAAATCTTTCCCTCTATCAATGAATTTTTGAGCATACATTCTAACTTCCTTTAGCAAATTCTTAAACAATCCCCTAAATAAGAATGCTAATAAGGGACCAGCTAAATCCAACCTCTTGTTTCCATAGTGATCTCGATCATCAAGTTCACGACGTCCTAAAGCAGCCAGTAACAACCTATGAACCATATATCCCAGAAAGTATGTCTTTTTAGTCTCACAAAAATCAGAGACACCAACATGCGGCAACATTTCTTTTTGCAGAATTTCTCTGGCATACTTGATACGCTTCTCTTTTGTGACTCCAGGGCGAGCTCCACGGGCTCCAATGAAGTTGAGTGCAACATTCTGCTCTTGGATAACAAAAGCTTCATCCAGTGACGGCTTTACCATCTCCATCATTTCTGGATCATCAAAGTCATAAATTATATGTTCTAATATGTCTCTGTCAGCAACAAAACCAAGAGCTCGAAATACAATCATTATAGGTATTTCTTGTTTAATGTATGGAACAATAGCAATAATTCTCTGACCAATAGCAGATTTTTTAATACTCTGACCTCCTCTTGCCATCATGTTAACCCATAGAGTAGAAGTAGGCCTTGAGCTATGTTCAAGACATGATCTAATTTCTGTTTTATATGCAAATTTACCATCTTTCATACTGAAGACATAGACAGTGTTTGTCGCCATCTTTTCCTGAGCAATAAGGACTTTTTCTGAACCATTAATGATAAAATAACCACCAGGATCTAATGGGCATTCATTCAATTCAGTCAAATCTCTGTCTGTCAAATTGCTTAGCAAGCAATATGTGGAACGCAGCATAATAGGTATTTTTCCAATAAAAGTTTTTTGATGTTGAGTTTCTATAGGATCCTCATTATCTTTGATTATAGTTTTAGTAATATCAACATAGAGTGGTGCTGAATAAGTCAAGTTTCGTAGACGGGCTTCGTTGGGCATCATAGGTGAAGGAGCACCATCTTTTTCCCAGTGAGTAGGCTTTGATAAGTAAATTTGATCAAACTTCAAAAGATACCTCGGAGGGGTTTCTATTTCACCAGATGAATGTTGAGCTTCCGCTTGAAGTTCTATTGGTGGCGAGTCTTCAACAATACGCTGCACAGACATTTGAATAAATTCATCAAAACTATCTAGTTGTTGACGAACTAGGCCTTTTTCATCGAAGTATGCGTTGATAACGATCCAGCAGGCCTCTTGCCATAGCTCGGAGGAAATTTCTTCCACATCCTCTTCTTCATACTGATCATCTTCAGTATCATACATGGTTGGAAAGAGAAACTACCCCCCTAACTCAGATGAGCTCGCAAACGTTTGAAATCACAGTTTAACGATGATTATAAAGAAATTATTTCGTTGGCATCGACGCCGCAGCAATGCAAACGTCGATCACTCACAAAATGGCGGAACCGGCTGTAACTTGTGGGGATGTCAGTTGTTGTATCTTAATTACCCCATTAAAAGTACTTATTATTTTTATCATTCATGTTTATACTAAATAGTCCCGGCAGCTCTTACGCAACGCAAGTGGCTAACACGCTGGCTGGAATAGAACATTGGGACCGTGTTAAATTAGTGACCTGAAAAAAAGCCAGTAAAAAGATACATTAATTTATCATTAATCAAATCACGTTGTTTGGTGGGTGTGGAGATCATTTTTTCGTGTGACACGATAACATTCAAATATTAGCGTCCAAGTTGATAATTAAGTTTGAATGTTTCATTTACTTCGATCCTAGAACGAAAGTGTCAGCCAGTGAAAACAAATCAAGGGTTTCTTCCTTGTTGGTCAGTGAAAAAAGTACATCTTATAATAGGACGTCACTTATAAATACGGCAATAATCTTGTGCTAAGACCACAATATTCTACGATTCAGCCAAGCAGTTATTTAAGTGTGAATGTCTCATAAAAAATGAGAGTATTGTCCTTGTCCATGGTATAACCTTTAATGAATTATTATTTACGGTTACTTATTAGCTTGAACTTTCAGTTTTTATGACATATTCAAAGTTTTATGTTTCGATATTCCTCTTCCTATGTAGTCCTGACCTACAATTATTTCTCCCACTTTATGGTAGTGTTTTTAAGGTCTGGCAGCACTGTCTGCCAATGTCAAATGTCATCAACAGACATTTTCATTTTACAAATTTTTGTTTTTTTAAATATTCCAGACACAGCCATAAACAATCACATCGAAGCTTTGCTTTACTGACACTGACACGTAAACTGACCAATAGCGTGAAGCCTCTGTCTATCCAAATGTTTAAACGCACAACTGTTATAGGCTAGCTGTTGCTTTCAAGAAATGCTATTGGTCAAAAATGTATTCTAACGCTAGATAAATTTTACCACAGAAGAGAGAAAAAAACCAAACGCAGCCTCCGACCGATGGATGAACGTACGAAAATTGTAATGTTTTGTTCAAAGATTTGGGAATCATCGTTGAAATGATTCATTCAGAACAGTGTTTTTGAATATTTATCTTGGTTTGATTGCTTTGACAAAAAATGGATTCTTCAAGAAGAAATAACCCTGAAGAACAGCGATGTATTATCGGACTTCAAGATTTGAAACTTTCAAACAAAGATGAGGATGGGTCCGAGCAAGCGCACCGCGGCGGCGCACCATCCAATAGTACAAGTACTATTGGCAAATCCCGGCCAGTTGGTGCAATAGAGAGCTTTGTTCTGGATAACACGCAGACCAACCGTCAAGATTACAGCTTTTACGAAAGGTCTAATGTTATAGCTGCTTCAAAATTTGCGACCCCAAAGCGTGTAGAAACGATTGCTTCCCTCAACAAACGTGATATAAACACAGCTGCATTGCCTTCAAGTCCTACAAGGTCCATTGACACACTATCTCAACGTTCGCTCAGTTATCAAACTGAGGATCTTTACGAGATACCATCAAATCCTAATACCCAATATCCTCCACCCGTGTACGAAAACATAGATTACTACGGGGAGCAGCGTTCTCCGCAGCCGCCGTATTACCACCAGCTGTACGCGCAGGGCCCTCCGCCGCCCGCCACCGACGGCTACTACGACACTCGCTACAGCAAAGCTCAACCTCAAGTACCAGTTAACTCAAAACCTAAAGCAAATCCGTTAGTCTATGAAAACATGCTGTGTAATGATAACAATACTGATAAAAAGCATGAGTTCAAAGCCCCAGTAAGTCATGATCAACGCTTTATTCAACAAGGTTCAGTTCCAGGTCCTCAAGTACCTAACAGTACTGTCAATAGGAATGTTACACAAATGTTTTGTGAGAAAGTGAAGTTGGACAAAGCACCACCACCTCCACCATACAGTATTACTCAGGAAAATCCAAGCAGCGACTACACTATCATGAAATCAGCTCCTCCCAAGTACACTGATGTGAGTGCTCTTCTGAAGAATGATGGTACAGTAAATTTTGATAATAAAGTAGTTAAAATACCTTCTACGGCAATTTATGCATCAATAGCTCCGAGTGCCCAAAGACCTAAAGCTAATATAGCTACTGAAGTACAAATTGCTACTGCTAGCCCAAAATTTTACCACCCTAAACCAAACATAGCAAATAATCCCGTCAAGGAAAAACCACCAATGAGCAATGGAGGTTACAATTTGAAACCTGCAGTGGGGAGTAGGATGCAAATTGTGGAGGACACTAATAGTTCAGACTATGTTTGCATGACAGGAGGGACTTCAGCATCCGCTGTTGCAGCGGCTAATAAAGATGGTACTGCACCGACTGAAAATTTGGGTCCCAGGAACTTGGTGTCTGGCTTGACATCATTATGTTCCCCGGCACAGTCTCCAGCACCAAGCCCCACTCCAAGTTCTGTGTCTCAATTGTCTGGCGGATCTAGAGGTTCTGGGGGTCGTGGGAAAAGCTTGTTGCCATATAGCATTACTCCTCCACGCCCGTCAGGGCCCAGTGAGGCACAGAGGAAAATAGAAGAGATGACTCGTCAACTTGAAGAAGAAATGGAAAGGCAAGATGAAGAAGGAGAATATTTTGGTAAGTATATTATCAAAGTTTTTTAAAGCAGTTACTTTAATGTGAATTCCTTCTATTCTACAGCTAATAGTAGCGCTTTGGGTAAATGCTGTCATGGATGTGTGATCACAATTTGTATTCCTATTTCAGGTATATGTCACATTTGTGGTGCCGGAGTCACAGGGGCAGTCCAAGCTTGTCAGGCTATGGGTAACCTGTACCACACGAACTGTTTCATCTGCTGCTCTTGTGGCAGAGCACTGCGTGGCAAAGCCTTCTACAATGTTCATGGAAAAGTGTACTGTGAGGAAGATTACTTGGTTAGTATTTAATTAAAAGGTAGTATACCTTTATTCCACTCCTTGGCAAAAGCCATATCCCAAGTATGGGGTGTTCGTACTTTTGTTTTGTTGATTAAATTACAATCTATTGACATTAAGATTGTTTCTCTTTGGTTGTATTATATTGTAAAATGTAATCAATTTTGATATTCCTCTTTAACAAAATGATTAATTTTAAAATAAGAAAATAACAAATCTCTGGACCTACATAGGACCTTCGTTTAAAACTGAGATCTTTTAAAATGAAATATTTAATCAATTATTATATTCACTATTATTTAAAAGTTACAAAAAGATTGTTTACAATATTGGACCAACAAAGAAAAATGGACTTTAGTTGAGTATTACTAAAGTTTTTACTTTTCTTTACAGTATTCTGGCTTCCAACAAACTGCTGAAAAGTGTGCTATTTGTGGACATTTGATCATGGAAATGGTATGTAATTTGCTAACTTTTGATTATGATAAAATTCTTATATTTGTAAACTTCATTGTAATTAATGTTTGTTTAATTTGGCAGATACTTCAAGCAATGGGCAAGTCCTACCATCCCGGTTGCTTCAGATGCTGTGTGTGCAATGAATGCCTGGACGGAGTGCCATTCACGGTTGATGTTGACAACAAGATATACTGCGTCAATGACTATCATCGCATGTTCGCGCCCAAGTGCGCTAGTTGTGGAAAAGGTAAATCGGTAACATTTAAATAAAGTTGTGTAGAGAGCTCTTTAAGTAAGGAAGATTAAATAGGTTTATGTAGTAAGATCTGTTTTATAGAAAGAAGTTCAGTCTAAGAGTGCTTTTCTCATATAGGCGTTTTATTTGCGTGACACTTAAAGAGATAGTTATTTGAAAAATTGATAAAACTACGTCCTGATAAAGTTAGGTAGATAAGCTGTATATTCATTCTTATTGCATTATTTATTTATTATATGTATTACTGTGCAATACAATTTATAATGTATTGCATAGGTACTTCCTTAATACACTACTAGTAGCATGATGTCAACAACCATATCACGCGCAAATTATTGTTAATTTGTAGTGCAATACAGTCTTACAACAAACAATGAATTATAATGACCATCTTAACGGAATGCACAGTTTTTACGATCCATAAATAAAATGCTATCTGTTCCTTTCAGGCATCACCCCCGTGGAAGGCACGGACGAGACGGTGCGCGTGGTGTCGATGGACCGCGACTTCCACGTGGACTGCTACATGTGCTGCGTCTGCGGGATGCAGCTCACCGACGAGCCTGACAAGCGCTGCTATCCACTAGCTGGTGAGTTTCAAAAATCTACTTGATTTACGGCATGTTACATTAAGTCCTAATTATGTTCTGGTTAGCCTTATTTGTTGACTTCAGACGAAATGACGTTCTATATTTGAATTATTCCTTGGTTGGTTCTCATTTGTCGGTGATGAAACAGGCTCTTACAAGTTGCGACATTATTAAGTCCTAATTATGTTCTGCAGGCTTAAGATGCACGCCGTGATAAAAATTTATCGAGGCATTTTAGCGCGTTTGTTTGTTAAAAATCGACATACCCGCAGTTGCTAACATGGCTGCCATGAAAGTCATGTCGTACTGTCAAAATTCGAAATATGACAAAATTATCATTGAACCCTAACATGCCACACATAATTTTATCGAATTTTGACATTTCGCCGTGTAACATTATCGTCCACCATTAGCGACGACGACAAATAAAAAACAACATATTTAGAGCAAAAATATATGACTGAGTCGTGCCATATTTTATCCTAGGCTCTCAAAAAACAATAAAGTGTAAAAATATTGAAAAGAAAGTCCCCGTGAACATTTTTTATCCCTAACATATTTATTAATTTGAATTCATTATCTGTGGGCAATATTTGATATACTCTTAATAATCTGTGGGCAATATCGAGTCAATCTGTCATTGTGTCAAGTTGATCATTTTGAGCCAAATATGACATAAAATTGAGTGAATGGTTAGAAATTGACATATCTCGTTATCGTTGTGGATAAATTTGTCCAATGTGGTTGGCATGTTAGGGAATATGATAAAATAGCATAGGTCGACTAATTTTGTCATGTCGATCGAAAGAAATAGTGTGTCATGCATGTTAGGCCTACTGGTTAGCCTTATTTGTTGACTTCAGACGAAATGACGTTCTATATTTGAATTAATCCTTGGTTGGTACTTATTTGTCGATGGTGAAACAGGCTCTTACAACTTGCGCAGGTCAGGATTAGCTTATTTTAAGATTAAATTGTCATTCTGCCTCTGTCAACATCAAAGCAACTGACAGGGACAAAATGATGATTTAATACAGAACTAGGCTAGTTACACACGCACAAGTGGGCCAAATTTTCACTAGCGTATGTAAAATTTTGAATCCCGTAATAAGACGCGTAGATACTGTGTGCGATTGCTGTGCTGTTACACATACTATGGCGCTTTTTCGGATTCGTGAATTTTACGGATGTAAAACCAAATATACAGGACGACCAATCCGAATCACATTCGGATACGAAAAGAAAGTGCCTGCAGGGTCGCCGCTTTCTCGTATTAGCGGCTGTGGTGGTAGACTGGTGCTTCAAATTTTGTGTACCGTTATCTGGCATAAACTAAAAACTGTTTATTGCTTTTAACAAATACAGCTCAAGTACCTAATCTCACCTTCGCTAGAGCTATGCTCTTGTCGGTGGATTTTTCTCCATTTATCTCTATTCCGAGTCATCTCTTTGACCTCTTGATACGACTCGACGTCGAACTTTCCTTTTATTTGGGTCATATACGCTGTTCTAGGTCTTCCTGTCTTCCTTTCTCCTTCGATCTTTCATTCTATGATGATCCTAATCAAGCTATCGTGCCGTACCAAGTGTCCAATCGTCTTTTCCCTCTCCGGTTTTCAGTCTAATCTTACCACTACAAAAAAAAATATGAACTAATATGAAGCTTTATTTTTACTTAGTAACAAAATACATATAAATACAATACACATTGTGTCGGCGTGTTGTCTCGCAGGGAGGCTGATGTGCCGCGCGTGCCACCTGGCGAGCATCGGCGCGGCGACGGGCCCCGGCCTGCCGCCCGCGCCGCCGCTCGCGCCCGCCTCCTACCAGTACATGGGCTGAGCTCAGCGCCTTCGTCGTCGCCACTTGAACAAATTGTCACAAGTTTTAATGTTTTTGACATTAGTATTTTATGTCACAATAAGAAACCAACAATTTCGCACACGGGTGAGATCCCAACCCGCCTTTGGCTAACCCGTCCGGCGCTCTTACCGTCCCAAGCTACCGTGCAGTTGATCCACCCGTGCGTAGCCCCAGGAGGCCTTCATCATCGTTCATCCTTTTTGCTGATTCGAAGCAATTTTAATATGCAATATTTACTGAAATGTTTCGGATCTGCAAAACGATTATCGTATTAACGGAATTCGTAGTAGGTCATATTGGTCTCTTTTGAATACGTCATTGCTTGCGTGACGTCAGCGACATCTATCATCCAAGCAAAGTGGCGGGTTCGAATCCTACACGTGTGCGATTTTTTGGTTTCTTATTTACATTTGTCACCGGCAGCTTACCGCCGTAACGGTGCGTTCCGATTTGCGGTCTAGGCTCTGACGTCATCAAGTTTTGCACATATTAACGGTAGTGATTCTAGAGCAATTTGGAACGCATCATTAGTGTGTGCTCAACTATTTAGATGACTCCTACCGTGAGCATATATCACGCTAGTTTTCGAACTGCCAGTGTAAATTAGGGCCCACCCACACGTACCACAATCACACCACGTGGTCGGACGTATACTTTGTAGTGAAAATGAACTGGACTATTTACACGTACCACTGCCGGCATTGCAACGCCATCGCAACTACCGGCGACACCGAGAACTGAGAACCACATCGACTCACACACATAGTGATTATAGATAGTGAAACAGTGGTTTGACTACATTTTGATGCAGTGATGTGGTGTGGTTGTGGTAATACATGTGGGTTGGCCCTTACACGTTTTGAGCATACAAAAATGACATTAAGCAAGGTAGCTAAGAATCTGGTCCAATATGCTAACGGTACGGGCCCGGTATGTATTCAAGAGAAACTTATCTACGGCACCCAATTTAATTGAGTGTAATGCCAGTTATGCGATGGCTAAGAGATAGTGTAGAGTCGAGCAAGATAACCAGCAAGTCTAGTAACACTTGCTGTAGTATTGTTATACCATTGCCTTTGCTCGAGAAGTAGTCGCTGGACTTCTGGAGTAGTTTGACCTATGTATTTATATTATCCACGATAATTAATAAAGTAACATACTGTTGAGGTTTCTGCCACCTAACCACTCTCAAACGAAAATCATTTGCACACGCGACCCAAAAGAGCGTCGCTCAAACGAAAAACGACGAGAGGTGCAAGCGATTTTGACTGGTAAGGCGGCGGTGTCCTCCATAATACGTGCTGTCGGCCTAACGTGTGCAGAAAACAGGTTGTGGACTCTCTTCATTCACAGCAATATCTGCATTTTGAACAGTTTTTCCTATTTACCTAAACAAATTACCTACCTAACCTAAACGATTCCTTACGTCGTAGTTCGAAAGAGCGGGGGGGCGCGGCTACACCCGCTCTCGCCTCCCCCCGCGCAAGAGAGGTCTCATTTTCGCGGTCTTCCTATATGAGGTTTTAGAAACATTGTTATTCATGTTTTAGAATTAGTGCAGCGCTGGCTGCAATGCTGGCTATATTGACGTGTAGTTGGACAATAAAATCAACGTTTAGAGTTAATAGGTGGATCAGTAACATCGTAATCTTGATTGTTTTCTAAACCTTGGACTCTAGGAGCGGCATCAAAAACCTACTATAGATAGTGCCATCCACGAAGGCGCGCCCCACTCTTTATTTGATTGATGAAGGTGCGGGGTGCGGGGGGTGACACGCGCGTCAGTTGCGAGCCGGCCGTCATTCAAATATTCAGACTAGTCACGAAAGTGGCTCTGCTTAAATTATTTTTAAAATGTCAAGGAAAACCCAGTGTGTTGTACTAAAAAATAAACCTGGTATTATCTACTGTTATTATTAAATTTACTGAAAGAATTGTAATGGTAACTTAAACACCATAAACAATTTAAAATAAAAAAAACCATGTGGTAACTTATAATATTACCGGGATGTACTTTATCGGGGAAGGCTATAAAACATTACGCTAGGACCTACGTGTACGAAGAAAAAACAATTCACGCGTATGAAGTCCCGGTGGACCGATGGTTCTCTTATAAATAAAGTTTTTAAACATTTTTTTTAAATGTTATAAAACGTTCTTTGGTATTTCGTTTACGTCAATAGTAAAAATGATGCTTGTGCAGTTTAAAAATAATATATTACTTTTCTAGTAACTAACCATACCTACTTAAAACCATATCCAAGTAGAGCATCTTTCCCTTTGAGTGTATTTTTTGAAGTATGCTTGTCATTCATTAGTCATTAAGATGTTCCAAATTCAATTCAAAAGCTTGCACACATGTACTATTAACGATTTAGACGAGTGGTGGGGCGCGCCTTCGTGGATGGCACTATCTATACTTATTGTTGCCGATTTCCAAACCTGTTTTCTATCTCAACCACTAGCATTTCTATGTGTTATATTAAGTTATCTTTTTTGTGTAGCTTTAATAATATAGTAAGAAGTTATATGTATAATTACATAGTGTTTAAAGGAGGCTGACATTTTGTGTGCACTGAAGCGTTGACTTTTGTTGACCAAAATAATCTTAGGAGGTAAACTTAAGTCATATTACAGACATCATTTTAAATAAAAAAATATTGCCCTGAAAAGGCCTGAGCTGTCTTTGGGTGCTGAAAATCCTGAGATTTTTACCGCTTTCAATCTTTTCAATCATTATGTCGGCGATAAATTTACAGACAAAAACGAAACTATCACTATTTTACGTATATTGTTTGCATAATGGATATTATTACATGTGTTAAAATATTGTTAATTTGTTAAGTATTTATTAAATGTAAGATTTAAAAACTTTACTGTACCTACACGGTTACACATGTTGTATTTTATACAGTAAAGACTTGACAGCACTGAATATGAAATAAAAGTACAATGTAAACTTGCCACTTTTTTGGATCAGCATGCAACATAGTGTGTTGCATTCCTCAAAACAGTCCTACATTCCACCTTGTGTGAATATTGATAAACAAATACAAGCTCATCTGATGTTCAGTGCCAAGGCAGTGGTTTTGTTCATTTCATTACACAGTGAATCCGTGAATTATACTAGGTTTAAGTCTGTATTAGACAAAAAACAACATATTATTTTGGATTGTGTTATTTTGTGATATGCAGTTTTTTTTTCATTATTTTACTACATGAGTTGTAATTTGAAAAATGAATATTAATTTTGTATGTGAAATGGAATAGGTAGTTTAGGAAAACATTTTACAAAAAATATATAAGTGCAAACATAAGTTTAAGTTTGATAAGTTTTTAACAAATATGGGTCATATAAACAGCAATAGTCTTTCGTCCAACAGGATTACAGGCAGATGAAATGCATTTATTAAATATAGAAAAAACATGACATGGCAGCACTTCTGGTACAGCAGTGCACAGTGCTTTAATTAGTTGTCACAAACGCAGTTACTATTTAGTTAATTGATTTAAAAAAGACATTGCACATAAAATTACATTCCAGATATGTGCTGTCCTGTTTGTACTTAAGTTTTTATTCATAACTTGATAAGGGTATATGTAAATTTTGATGGAAATGTGATTATTATTTTTAGGTCTTGAAAATAAAATGTTAATTTTAAGTAATACTTTTTTTATATTTAAAATATTATTAAACAATAATAAAATCTTTAAAAATTTCATACATACTCTTTATATTTTATAAACATCTAAAGCAAAGTCCTAATTTTAAGTTTATTACAATTTTAATGTGAATTATTTCAGAAACATTATTTTTAATTTTAAACCTATTCCGAAATAAATATTAAAAAATGATTGTCAGAAATCTTGGTAGGTAAAGGTATGAATAATCAAGTTAATAAGTTTGGAAATCACATTTTTTTCACCTTGTTTTTCATGTCGCGTATTTCAGCTTTATATCGTCTCATTTCATCCATTACATGATTCCGTTTTTCCTTCATTTGTGTCTGGTAATGTTGCTTGCTCTCATTAAAACGATCTTGTAGATTGTCTTTTCTCTCTTGAAACATTTCCTTGATACGTTCTCTTGATGGCACTGGTTTTATCCATCCAATCCCAGTTAACTTTCTTATAGCATAAGTTGTTCCACCTGAAAAATAAATAAATACAAGAATTAAAAAGCTTCATGATTTGCTCTAAATCTTCACACATGCTTTTGGAGATTTTTTTTTAAATATAGTTTTGTTATGATGACCTCAAATGAAATGAAGAAGTCTTTTGTAATAAATAATGAAACCCTGGAATTGATTTGAGCAAAAAAGGAGTAATTCTATTGTATGCTTACCAACAGTCACAGCATATCTTAGAGGAGTTGCTAACTTGTACAGAGCGAATGCAAGTGCAAAATATCCGGCACTTGAGTCTCTCAAAGGTGCCATTAATGTTTCACTTACACCCAATGATTCCAACAATCCCAACACATCTACACCACTAAAAAGAAAGGCACCCAGTTACTATTCAAATTCTACAAATAACTCATAGAAAATATACGAAAAAAGAAACCAACCTCCTTACTGCGTAGTAGAAAGTACCAAACCACATAGCCGAGGTAGCCATGTGCACAGGCACTAAGACATACCAGTAGTCTCTGTACATCTCTCTGAACCTCTGAATGAGACCCACTTTCTTTTGTTCCTTTTCAGGAGCCTTGTTTGGTTCATTTTGAGACACATACTTTCTATTCGATATAGATGAGAAACTTATTGGTTTTAAATCAATTTGGGGTCTGTACAGAATATTGTTGAGACAAACACTGTTGATAGACGAGAATCTTAGCGGTTGGTTTCTTAGAACACCTGACTTGACCGGTTTGGTTAGGTTGTTGAAGTATTGACAATTTCTAAAAAAATGTCTGCTACAAGTTAAAGCCATTTTCTAAAATAAGTTTTATCTAAGTATCACGGAACCTTAAACTCTAGGTACACATTTTTATGATGAATAAATAAAGTTTTTTGTTTTTGTAATTACTACGACGGAAGTTGAATGAAAATGTGACTTTGACAGTGACAGACTGACAGATATTGTTTTTATCGCTGTCAAGAAAAAAGTGGGTTTACTTATCTTAGCACAACAGTCAATTGGCCGGCGCGGTATTTAAAAATATTTGATCAGAATGTATTCGATCAGCTGAATTTACAGTCGTATCGTACGTAGGAGTGCAGTGTGCAGTTAAAAAACGCCACTTCTTGATTATAGATATTGCCATCCATGAAGGCGCGCCCCACTCTTTTTTGATTGAGGAAAGCGCGGGGTGCGGGGTTTGATTCAAGCGTCAGTTCAGTTGCGATCCGGCCGTCATTCAAAAATTTAGATTCGTCACGAAAGTGGCTCTACTTTAATTATTTTTAAAATGTTAAGGAAAACCCAGTATGTTGTACTAAAAAATAAACCTGGTATAATCTACTGTCATTAAATATACATAAAAATAGAATGGTTACAAACTTGAACACCATAAACAATTTAAATAAATAATAAAATACCATGTGGTACAAGATATTACCGGGATATACTTTATCGGGGAAGGCATAAAACATTACGCTAAGTAAGACCTACGTGTGCGAAGAAAAATCCGAGTTCTCTTATACTAATAATAATTATATGGTTCATGCAGTCGATTTCGAATCCTCCGAGCCACCACAACTACACTCCTTTCAGCAGGACGATTTCATACATCTTCTGAAACGTATTCGTCCTCATTGTCTGTTACACTTACACATACCCATCACATAAGTACCTACCGCAGCGGCGCCGCCGCGCTGTACTAGGATTTGTATGAAACTTCCTAGAGCTCCCTTCGAAAATATTATTGAATCTTATCTTAGAGCGACCAGTGTTATTATGTAGCATCTTTATTGTTTCGTTTGCAATAACAATACATCTTAACAAAATTATTTACACAATCACTTTGTCCACGATACAGGTTTAGTCGACTAATAGTCCCAGACACAGCCCATAGACCTCGTTCTCTTCGCAAAGTACCATCAAATACACCGCCTCCTGGAGATGCTTCTATAGCAACCCTGTAGGTACCTCCGCGGGCATCCCTAACTATGGATACCTCTAAAATGTTCTTCAGGCTTAGCTTTTCACATTGAGGACTGTTTTTCAGTAATCGGTTAATATAAGATATCAAGAATTTAGCTGCTTTTGTTTTAATTATATGTCCTGTAGGTAGTGATTTGCCCTTGTAGCATGTACACCAATGGTCGCTGATACCGACAAAGTCACAAGTTCTGTTCTTGGATAGAGGTAAAAAAAGACTAGATTTACTATCATATTTTCCTTTTTCAGATCGTTTCTCAATGTGTTCATCACTCAATTGTGTGGGATCTAAAAGATCGGCGAGTGTGGCGTACATATTATAAGGCGTCGTAAGTCGACGACTGTTTGTTTTCAAATTTTTATGAGCAAGCTTGTAGTGGTATTTAAACTTCAGTGGTAAAAGTATTTCAACTAAAGGTAAACGTTCTTCTAATCTTCCTTGCTCCGTTAACACGATTTGCCCCCAACGCATTCCATGGTCGCTAAGAAATATTAATATAGAATCGTTAAGATACCCGCTAATTTCCAACTTTTCCAATAGGTCCAAGTATTGGGAGTCCATTATGTGGGGGTAATTAAGGTTCTCGTGACTAACGGATTCCTCCCAAAACATCCCGAATAAGTTGTTATTTTTCAAGTTCTTGGATAAGTTGTATACATAATTCAGAAGCGTCTTGTAATAAAATTTGCCCTGATAGCACATGTGAAAATTGTACTCCTGGTTTCGGAATAACTTCCTTGATTCGAACACGAATGGTTGCAAGTAGAAGTCGGCAGGTGGCAGCTTGCTAAGGTTGTATTCGTACGTGCCTAACAAACCTGCAATGCTGTCGGAGCCTAGTGCTGTTACATAGCCGACGCTTTTGTATTGGTCCCAAATGAAACTACACACATTATTGTCGATTGTGTTATTACCATAACTACAAAATTTTATTGTATCTTCAAATGATTTTCCTAACAGCAATGGGAAGAGGTTGGGATATGAGTTATCACCTAATTTATTGTAGCCAAGCAACTGGATGCTTTCTCTATCATTTAAAAATTTTGATGTCTCAGGCATGGTACGACGGAAATTCATACGCGATACACTTTCTAAGCCCAATATTATTATGTTGAATTTTTCGTTATCTTTTCTATTCCCAGTCGGGTTAATTTTATTAAACATAAAGAAATCGTCGTAAACTTTACTGTCTAAATAATAGCACTGAACCCGTACAAACTCATGACGAGCTTCAATGCTATCTGAAAACATTATACAACTTTCGTAAGCAATATCTTCTGTAGATGTTCTAGCGTGAAAGCTTTCGTAGCAGCAAAAGAAATCTCTATTCATCATTATATTATGATATGCAAGGTATTCGTCTTCAATCCAAATGTGCGATTCATTAGAACTGAGTATTGGATATGGTTTCGAACAACTTACTGTAGGTTTGGGCAAACCAACAATGTCTTTTATATTTTCACCGACTAGCGGGAACATTGGGATAATGCATCCCTCGGTAAATATGGCAAATGTATCATTATGTTCTTCATTCACTTCACTATTAACTATGATGATAACTTCTAAAATTAAAAAATATACTACGCACATCATTTTGCAAGTTGATCACGCTCTTGCATTGTCCGCTTGAACCACTTGAATGATGTTACTTTTAGCATAGACTTCTACCACTACAGTTGTATTATGGTGTGGAATCGTTGATAAGAATATTGTGGTTGCGATAAATTCAGAAAAAAATATTTGTAACTACTTTGAGTAGTTTGCATTAGATTGATTGTGAACTCGTAACAATAGCCTGAAAGTGAAAAATGTCGTGCAAGAATTCTTAACGTCGCAGGCAGGGCGCAATAAATGCACTCAACTACCTACCATTTACTCCGAACCTACGCGAATTTTTAAAGCACCAATATTTATGCACTTGAAGTACCTATACAATTCAAGCACTGTACGTACTTAGTGTAAGGTAACTCAGTAAAACGAAGAAGTAAAAAATATAAATTAAATGTTTTATTCAGTACCAACAGGAAAACATCTAACACTTATTTAGGTTCTTAAAATAAAAATAAAAGTGCGCCTAGTACCTAAATTGTTACAGGGATGGTAGGTCAATTACATTAAAATAGTTTTAAAAATTCAATGTATTACATGAAAAATAAAAAATTCAAGGTATATACGAGTATGTCGGGTAGGTTATCTACGCACTTGAATAGATAATGTTTTTTTTAGGTCTATCTCTTTATACTAAGACCAGACAGATTAGAATAATTAAGTACGACATTGTTTTCTATTGTCATTGATTTATTATTATGTATATTTTATAATTTCATCTACACTGTTTATCAACTAGATACGTAACGTACGTGTACGTACGTAATAGGTATACAATAATTCATCCAACAATGGGGCTACTCAAATCACGTTCATTCATCAAGGAAGTAGTGGTTAATGTTTTATTTATTTTTAATATTCGTTCGTTGTGATACTTGTGATATGTTAAAAAGATATGCAAAATAATGTTTAGTATAGGTAGTAGACCGCGAAATAGAGATCTCGCCTGGGAGGCAAGAGAGGCGGTCACACCCGCCCGCGCCCTTCACGCACCGCGATCTTGCCGCCCCCCGCGCCCATGTGCCCCGCAGGCGAAGTCTCAATGAAGCGGTTTACCTATTAATAGGTTAATCTTACTGCACTGTTGGCTGCACCTAAGTTTGCAACATGAGTTCTATAGCAGCGCGTTAGCAAATGAGTCGTGAGGCCAAAATGTCAATAGAGATAGGAATATGCTCCGTTATAAGGGTTTATGCCCACTACATCGTAGCATAGCATGAACGTTTCAGGCAAAAAATATATTATTTGTATTTATTGAAAACTATGACACCGTTCTTACTAGACTGTCACCGACCAACACCGTCGCGTGTCATGCACGGAGCATGTCAACACCGGCAAAATACGTTCCCGCTCGCTCTTGCCCTCGCTCCATATTACGGTGAGACAGAACAGTGTCAATTCGTTCAGTGGGCAAGGTAGAGCGTATCGTGTTGCTTTTCGTGCCTGACACGGTCATGGTATGGTAAGCGCAGTGGGAAAAAACCTTTATCGTTAAGTGCAAGTGAGTACCTACATGACACTCACAAGACTTAGTTGATAGCACAACGACTATACCTCTACATACACTGATCTAGGCTGTAGATTTTAAAACACGATTCATTTAAGTAAACATCTATGTCAACTCGTTTAAGACTTTCAAATCAAAGGGGCTACATTTTTATTACATTCCACATACTGATATTAAATATACTTAGATACATAAGTATTAACGTATAATTTGTAACTACAAAATATTGTATTATACTTACGTCTATAATACCTTGGCACATTTTGTAAAAACACATCATTATTATCATATCATATTTCACCATAAATACTTACATCAGATTAATTACTAAAATCAATATACATATTTTATGTATGTAGGACTTTTTATACACTATGTACCTACACACACTACACGTACAGTGGTTTACTTACGTACATACACAAGTAAATGAATGGACGTTTGCAAAATCCATTAATTAAACAAAATAAGATAGAATATTAGAAAAAAAATAAGTTATTGTGAATATTATAAATTGCACTTGTAAAAAGACAACTGTGAACCTGTGACAGACGAGGAATTGAACCCCGTGTCTTACGCAATCTGGGCGTATGCCTATACCACTCGGCCACCGTCACATTAACAGGCCTGTTGAATTTTGCAAGCGCTTCTTAACGCGTAGGCTGCGTGACATCATCAATGTTGTGAGATTGCTCTCACAATATCTGAAGGAAAATATTTTTACTAAATATTTTCCTTCAGATTGGATTGCGTAAGACACGGGGTTCAATTCCTCGTCTGTCACAGGTTCACAGTTGTCTTTTTACAAGTGCAATTTATATTATTAAGTTTGTATGGTGACAAAACACTATAAAACAAAAATAAACTATATTGTGAATATATTTAGATGCATAATAATGGTATTCATAAATTTTCGTTGCCATGCGAACTGTAAAATACCGAAGTATTTCATACTGAGATATAAATAATAAATGAAGATTTGTTTTATAACTACTAGCTAGCTAGACTATTTACAATGATATGTATTAACAAAAAATGTTACAACAATAGATAATGCAGAATGTAAATATTAGTTTGAGCAAATATATTAGCTACATAAAGTACCACACGAGTAACAATTATACGGTTAAGTCTTCATCTAATATAATCTTATTATCACAGTATTTTGATTCATAAATGTGCCGTTTTCTCGAGTTTATCTGACAGTTTTATCCGAATACAGTTAAAATTACATGCTCAGATGAAAATTGAGACAACCGCACATCCAGCATCTATTTCTCAATGGCAATAGCAATAGAGTTTTAGTTGATAATGTTTGACGCAGTGGCTCTGGTCGCCATAAAGATTGAGGCGGCTGATGGTGCCCGCCAGCGCCCACTGGCTGTCCTCGTGCCGCAGCGTCGCCTCGAACACGCCGGCACCCGGCAGCGTCCGCACCACCAGCATCACCTCCCGCCACCCCTTCTCGTTCTCCCGAGGCCGCCCCACCACCAACTCCGTCGCCTCCAAAATCTCCACCAGCGTCAGATACGCACACTGAGGCTGATCGCGCACCAACATATTCAAATGCTTCACTAAATGCTCTGCCGCTTCTTGCGCCTCTTGGCTGCTCGTCGACAGCTTGCTACTTTTGTGACAAGTGCACCAGTGGTCGTCGATCCCTGCTATTTTACATGTCCGGTTACTCGGTACTGGCAGAAACAAACTTATGCTTTTGTTTTGACTGTAACTGGTTTTACTGAGAGCGTCTATTTTATCGTCTTTTAGATCGTTCATATTCAGTAGACTGATGAGTGTTGCGTGTATATCGAAAGGTGTGGTGAGTCTTCGGCTGTTTTGTACTAGATTGTTGTATGCGAATCCATATTTCTCTCTAAAAGAAGGTGGCAGTAAAATATGGACGAAAGGCAACCGTTCTTCGAGCCTGCCTTGTTTCGTATAGCGAATATCGCCCCACCGTATACCGTGATCGCTGAGTAGTATCAATACAGTGTTATGTAAATATTCAGCTTCATCTAAATTTTTCAAAAAAGTTTCATAGCCATCATCCATTAACATGGGATAGTTTAAATAATCGTGGCTTAATGTTACTTCCCAAAAAAATCCAAATAATTTGGAAGACTTTAGTGTTCTAGTCAATGCTTCTACATAGTCCAAAAGAACTTGATAAAAGTATTTGCTACCCATGCATATGAACGTGTTGTAGTCTTTATTGTTACCGATATGTGTTTCAGCTTCATGCATAAATGTGCGCGTGTAATAATCGGTGGGCGTTCCAATAAAGCCAATTTTTCCAAAGTTGAATGTCCCAAGTTTAGAGCTATCCTCACCCAAAGCAGTGTAATATCCAGCATCTTTGAATAATTCCCAAACAAACGGGCAGTTGTCGAAACTAGAAGTAATGTGTGGCCAACAAGTTCTTTTTAAATCTGAATCTTTGATTCCCATCAACATGGGTGTTAGATTGGGGAACGTATTATCTCCCACTTTGTTGTAGCCTAGCAATTCTATAGCTCCTTTCTTTTTCAAAAAGTTCAATGTTTTCGGCATGGTCCTGTAAAAATTCAGCCTCGATATAGCATCAATTCCCATAACGATGACATTGTATTCTGATTGATTACGCGCCGGTGCTTCTGATGAATCTTCGATGTATGTCTTTCGAGTTTTTTTAGGAGCGAATATAAAAAAATGAGTGTATACTGGTATGCTGTTGTAACCGCAAGTTACTTTAACGAATTCATTCGCAACTTCAAAATAAGTACTAAAAACGATACACGTCTCATACTGAACCCTGTCATCAACATCTGACGAAGTTATATCGCTAATAACATTGGGCCTGTAAAATGCTTTGTAACAACAGGTAACATTTTCATCTTTAGGAATGTCATAATATTGCAGGTTTTCACTTTTCAACCATATGTGTGTATCGTTGCTATCCAGTAGAGCAGTGTTTGCGTAGCGGCATGAGGGGATATCCGGATGTCTGATAAATTTTTTGATGGCACCATCAAATGGTTTCAGTCCTGGAATGGTACAGCCGGGTGTCTTGATTGTGAAAGTTTCTTCTACGTCTGGCGGAGCGTGACGATGGTGGGCAAACGGGGATGTAGGTGTTTCTTCGTTAAGAAAAAGTGTCGTGGTGGTGTCGCTGATGGTGAGAACGAGAAAGCAGCCGCCGCATACGGTGGCCAGCAGAAACAGGTATCTGAACCGAACGGGAAACGAGCGCGTTCTGCTTGTGCTCTTGACCAACTGACCCATGCTGAAACAAAAGTAAACGTTTTGACGATGTTACCTTTCGGTCGACCGGTATTAAATTAACTTTTATTATAATTTTTGTCAAGAAGAATGAATGAATGAATGAATGATGGCTTTATTCGACACAAAATAGACAAAAAACACAAAAAAAGAAAAATACAATTAAAAAAATAAAATGAAATTTGTGTCGAAAAGGTCGCAAAATTCGTGACAGCGCGAGGCATGTCAAGAAAGAATCTTAACTTGTGAACAAGTAGAGTGAAATGCGATACACTTACGAAAGGAGAGTTAAAGCCCCGTTCGGTGTATTACTATAAGTAGACGCGATCTAAAAAATTATTCATTGAAGATATTGCCTACTCACTCAATATTGCTAAGTTTGGTATTTTAGACTATGATTGCGAAATGGTCCGTTTTACGAACTACAATCGCTTACATACGCAAATGTATGTAGCGATTGTACTAGTTAACGCTAGAGAATACATTTTACTTTAAATACTCTCAACGACCCGAATGTTTCACTTTGTAAAAATAAGTTCCTTGAGTTTTAATTACTTTCACACAATTTTTAGGTAGCATTTGTAGATAAGATTATTGCCATCTTATTATTGCTTTGAATCTCGTATTTTTCAAACCGAACATCGCGTTATTATCACTGAGATTAAATTCTTTGATACACGGTTAAACAATTTTATGGTCTTAATCATATTTTCCATGCAAGTTAATTTTTATAAAACATTGGAGAAATCAAGATGATCAGTAAATGGTTAACTCAGTGTGTTGTTAATTCAATAGAAAAACTAATAACTTACTAACTTATTTCAGTAGGCAACTTTACTTTGCTCTACTTCTTACGTAACTTCAACCTTTATAAATTACGCTATGTGCTGGAGCATATCGCATGCACATTTTTTAATGCAAAGATTGTCAACCAAGGAATTTTGACAAAAAAATATAAGATTAAGTTAGGATCTCCATTAACTACTTACTTTTTTCGAAACAACTTACCTATAATAAGTTATACTAGTGAATTGATTAATTTACTCCACGGTTAGATAACTTCTAAATGTGACAGAGGAATGATTGCACTGTCGAGGCAGCACTTCATTATTTTGAGTTCTATTCGGTCGTAGACTATTGTCACTAACACTTTTTTGTTGATAAGAAACATTTTGAATTGGGTTGTTTTAATGTCGGCCTTCATTTTCTCACGACTCAAAGTGTTTGAGTTGTCACTTGTTGAATAAATATTTGCAACACATCGTACAGTGTTATTGAGAATGTTCACTGGTCTAGCCGTGTCATGGGTTCCAAGGATATGTAGAGACAATACTGAGGCCGGGCATAAGGGCAGGCAGGTCGGAGGCTGCGCGCATGCGTGTCGAGAGGAACCCGTGGAGGGGCACATCCCCTTAACTATCAGACGAGTATTGCAATTTATTGAGATTGCTAAGGCTTCTCTTAAGCCGCGACATCAGCCAGGGGTGCCAAAAATGTATCAACGGTATTAGTTATCTACTTAACGCGCTGAAGTAATCTAACCAGTTTTACGAGATTTAGTGCATGCACACAACTGCTGTGCAATGCCTGCCGCCTCGCAAGTTCTGTTCTCGGGTATCGGCAAAAATAAGCTTATGCCTTTGTGCTTCGTGTAATGAGCCCTAGTTCTGTCCATTATTTCCTCGTTACTTAAAGCACTCAAGTTGATGAGATCAATAAGTGTTTCGTGCACGTCATAGGCTGTGCTAAGGCGAAGACTGTTTGTTATCAAGTTCTCATACGCTAAAGGGTACTTTTTACTGAACGACGGCGGTACCAAAATATTAGCCATCGGAAGACGCTCTTCCGTTTTTCTACTACGCATGATACCTACGTTGCCATAGTAAATACCGCGGTCGCTCAACAAAAAAACAAACGTCTCATTCAAATAACCATCATCGTTGAGCTTCTGAAGAAATAATTTGTAATCTAAGTCCATCACATTAGGGAAATTAAGTTCCTTGCGGCTTATTGAAGACTCCCAAAACAAAGTGAACAATTTTGACGTTGGCATGATAGAAATTAAATTACGAATGTATTTTAGAGTCACATTGTAATAGTACTCGTCACCCATGCAATGAGACTGGAGACCGCTTTTCTTTATATAAAGTTGATTATCAAAGGGATGGAGATAATAGTCTGTTGGAATCCCGGCGTACCCCAATTGGTCTGATGGCTGTTCGTTGAAAATGCCAAAATTTGTTGTGTCTTCTGCGAGGACAGTATAGTAGCCAGAATCTTTGTATCTCTCCCATATGTAAGGGCAATGCTCGAGAGGCGACCAAGAATTAGGCCAGCATGTGTGGTTCAGCTCTTCAGTGCTCATGCCTACCAGTGCAGGTATAAAACTCTGAAAAGGTTTATCTCCAATTTTATTGTAGCCAAACAACTCAATTGCGCCTTTTCCCTTCACAAAATTCGAAGTATATGTCATTGTACGATGAAAATTCAATCTTGATATTGAACTTAATCCTAATATAAGTATGTTGTATGCAGACTGATTAGAGATTGGTGTAAATGGAGCTGGTCTCTGTTGTGTAAACGGCTTTTTAACAGCAGAAACAAACATCTGATTATATATAAGTATTGATTTATATTTGCAAAGAATACTGATAAACTCGTCATTTATAACCATGGAATCATTAAATTCGGTGCACTTGAGTGCATAAAAACTTCGAAAATACAAATTCCCAAGCTTGTATCTTTTTAATATTCTGTAACAACATTTAAGATTTGAATCATGTTTAGCCCGGTGATACCGGAGGTTTTCTTTCAATAAATAAATATGGGTTTTATTATTTTTCAATAAAGGGTGCTGATGTTTTGGACAAGGTCTGAAACGTATCGGTTGCTGATATACTTCCCAAACAGAGTCAAGATGAGCTAAGCTTGTGTAAGGGATACTGCAACCCTGATTTTTAATAACGTAACCCATGGCATGCAGCCCACTGTCGAAGTTTTCATGTGACGTTTCGTTGAGAAAAAGGATTTGAGCTTCCATTACATTTCTTATTATTATAGTAAGTGTAACTATGACGAATGTAGAAATTTGTGAGGGCATCACAGTGAAGATATATTTATATACGGCTTGATGAGGATCTATGAAGCTTGATGAGTGGGATTGTACGATCCGCTGTTGTGAATACTCCGACTACTTATCTTATAAGATTCACAAACCAACTACAATCACTAACTAACCTGTCTGGTAGGGCCGGGCTAATCTCTGGTTTGTTATGTAGAAACATCGGGGAGCACCGACGCGGCAGTCAACACCGGATGGCCACAATGCAAACGTTCAGGGAGTTGTTTTTAAACATTTCTTGTTTTGAACTCTAATTGGTTCTTTTATGGGCTTGTTAGTGTGAGCAAACCATAGGTACATGGTGTTTCGAGGGTTTTTTTTTAAACTAACCACTGCAATCGTTAACCGAGCGAGCGCGCTGCACCACGGAAGCAGTTAGTCGATGCTATTTTTATTTTTCTGATAAACTTTAATAGGTCCGCAGCCTTTGAGCGCACGAAAGGTTTTAATCAGCCGCTCTAGACTAAATCTAGGCAATTACATAAGGGTTGATTTTCTGTTAATAGCTATTGTATCTCCACTTAATCTAAGGTATTTTTTTGATAATAGGAATTTCGGCGAATGGTTTAGAAAAGACTTTATCTGAAAGAAATTAGCTTTTAACAAAGAATACTTTGAGTTCCGCAGGATCATCTTGATATAAGGGGCGATATTCATTTATTTTTGCCTCACCCAATAGTAATTTGTACTTTCAGGGGTTCGTGTGCAATATAGAATAAACTAGCAGTTTCCCTCGGCTCCGCCCGCGTATATCGTATCTCACAAAATATCATTGTAAACTTAAGTTAGGCTATTAATATGAATAACACATAGGCCTACGTGTTATACCAATAGAAATATTATTGTAAACCTATGCCAAAATCCATTCAGTAGTTTTAGCTTGTAGGAGAAACAAACTACGTCCATCCTCACAAACTTTCGCGTTTATAAAGAATAGTAGAATAAATAAACAGATATTAAAGGAGATAACATGCCAAGAGGTAAATTGCATTTTCAAGAACCTATAAATTTACCTATACTTAATCGGACCCGTCAGTGTTCTATGAAGAGTCTATTTTTTTGCATATTTCGCCTATGTTTCTAGTAGAAATAGTAGGTAATTACTGATATGTAGCTCCCTTCATTATTGACGGATGTTTTGAACACCTTGAGAACATATTAAAGTAGCGAAGACAATTGTAATATGTGAGTTCTATTGTGTATCGTAAATTTGGGTAAAGTCTTAGATTTCTACTTGTTACAAGAGAGCTGAGATAGTTTGGCAAGTTGTCAGGTACCATGACTAATGGTTAATATATCTGTCTTCAGTGTCACACTTACCTACTTACAACTGAGCACGTTATTAAAAACTGAACGTTACAATAACAAGATTGTTGATGATAGTTAATTGTTTATTGGTATCAACACCTCCGTAAACTGACCTGATGTTTTACAGCCGAACATGAGATAAGTATTTTTAAACATAATATTTACGAAAATATTTTCTCTCGCTTGTGCATTGTTGTTCTCTCACGAGACGTATACGTAAGACCACAGAAAATAAATGATTAGCACAGTAAAAAATGGATACTCTTAAAATTAAACTTGTAAGGTCACACACAGGATAGATCTACGCGAATTCGTTAACAAGCAGAACTGATAATATATTCAGGCTTCTAACGATAAAGAATAGGGAATGATTGAAAATCAAAGTAAATAAAAGAAAAAATAAATGAACATTTGGGTATCATAAAGAGAGAATATATGAAGGTTAGTCAGCGGAAGACATCATTCGGCCCTTTAATTTATTATTGGGTACATTTTTAGGGTTCCGTAGCCGAATGGCAAAAAACGGAACCCTTATAGTTTCGTCAAGTCTGTCTGTCTGTCTGTCTGTCCGTCCGTATGTCACAGCCACTTTATTCTGAAACTATAAGCATCACATAGGTGAAACTTGGTAGGTAGGTGTATTTTGTTCACTGCTTTCCGATTCAGATACAAAAAGTAAGAAAAAATAATATTTAAGGGGGGGCTCCCATACTTGAAACTAAAACCTAAAATTTTTTTTTTACTCAAACCTATGCGTGGGGGGAGTTTATGGATAGGTCTTTTAAAATGATGTTGAGGTTTCTAAAACCATTTTTTCTAAAAGTGTAAGGTTTGAGGTATAGACGCTTCCAAAGTGGTAAAATGGGCGTCCCCCCCATCTAACTTTTGAACTAAGAAAGTGAAAATGTTGAAAAAAATATATGATGTAGATCTCAACAAAAACTTGCAACGAAAATTGGTTTGAAGGAGATCGAACCAGTAGTTTTTGAGATATTGCACATTTTTATCAACCGCAAATATAACTTAGTCTTTCATACAAACACTATGAAAAACAAAGTTATTTTTGCTGTCGCAATATATTGTGATGTTTTCGTTAAGTGAAAGTAAGTGGACCCTGAATTTAGTTAAGGGTGGCACGGAACCCTCAGTGCGCGGGCCCGACACGCACTTAACCGGTTTTTTTAACTGTATTTGACGTTCATGTGTCATTTCATGACCTAAATTGAAATAAAGATTTTGAATTTTAATTTGTTGGTTTGATGATTTTAAAATAGTGCCTGACCAGTAAGAAGAAAGATAATTCTTAAACAACTAGAAACAAACTTGTCTTAAAGTTTTGTAATCAAAAGGTAGTGTTAAGAATAGCCTTAATTGAGGAACGAAGTCCTTATAAGTTAATTACTAAACTATAAGCAATAAGACCGCCTTAATCGTACGACTTGTAAAGGTTTATAAAATATCTTGTTATATTAACTATGTGTGTGAACTGTGGTGAGCATTATAAAGTGTATCTATCAATGCTTTCTGTATACATATATAGTTATAATAATTAAGTACCCACACTAGATATAGAACTGTTGTAACTAACTGTCGCGAGTTCCTATCTGGTATCTGGTTAAAGTTTATAATGCGAGGTACATCGTAGAATCGACTAATCCATTATTGTTGTTCGTGAATCGTAACCACCAACAAAAGTCGGTAAAAAGGACATCTACCCCACCAAGGGAATTTGGAAGTATGTAACCACGAGTATAAATTAAAATTTACAACTTTCAAGAAAACGTAGGGGAGAGCGGGCCGCAGCACGCATGCGTGCGCCGCCGGTGACGGCTACTCGCGAACCACCTCTTTCCGAAATAAACTCACACCAACCTTCCTCTACACATTTATTTATTCAAACAGTTTTTTTGTCCATCTGCCGCATAAAAGATATGAATGAGGACCACTTCGTTCTCTCTCGAGGTAAGAAATGTTTATTATTTAACTAGATAGCGTCGTGGAAATTTTGGAAAATCGATAATTAAATAACATAACCTTTAGCCAGCGAGGTGCTTTAATGTCATTTTAGCAATGCAAGGTTGTTGGAAATCAGTTTATATAATTGCATTTGTTTACGGACTATGCAGTTTATGTAGAAATTGCTACGTTTGCGACTTGCTCGCCCGTGACATATTGGAAGCGTTTCACCATGGCAGCGTCGTCGATAGTCATTTTTTGGGCTTGCTTGTTTCTACTAGGTTAAAGAACTTACTTACTTGCAAAATATTAATAAATAAGTTATTTAGCGATAGAGTAGTTTACCGTCATCTTGACTGACACGTAATATTTTGGTGAAACCGCATCTTAAAAAGACTCACAATTTATCATCATTTTATTTCAGGTCCTTATCCTTCTATTCCTGACGCTGATCCCGTGGCCGGGGCCGTCCGTGTTCAAGATTACGTGCTCACGTGACAACTCCAAAATCGTCAGAAAGGTCATACAAAACAAATGGCTCCCCGTCTTAGAAAGGTTTCAGGTAAGGACTTTCATATACGAGTACGTCATCAATCAATCAATCAATACTGATTCTCAGCTGGACATAATATAGCTGTACCTACCGCACTATACCCAAACGTTCACGACCCGCAGTCATGAGATGAAGTCTATGAAGTAGAGAATTTTATAAGAGGAGTTAGTTGGCCAAAAATTGAAAGGTTATTGAAAAAGGCTACAGGTTTCATAGGCCACTACCTAAATAATTATGTTTAAAACAATTAGTAGGTATACGAAATATCATGTATTCGTGATTCGTTCGTAAAGTTGGTAACTTAACTGTTGTATTAAAACCTCTTCTTGATCGTATACAAACTGGATTGAAATTTTTGCCTTGTGGTGAGCTTTTAACTGTATTAATAGGGTTTCCAAAAATGCAGTATCCTATAAGTTAATACACAAAACAACCTCCAAGAAAATTGTGTGGTCTCGTCTAGAATCAGCCCATTTGCATTTTCTGATGACATACATCTTTACGACTTTCACTACTCTATTTACGTCGTTTCTTTGGGTAGACCAAATGGTTGTGGACAAGTTGTCTGGAAGAGACCGCGCGATAAGAACCCCAAAAGCATATTCATCTATCCATCTCCCTCGTCCAGGTGAAGCTACCCCTAGAGTGTCCGTTCCACCCGGCGCGCGACATCTTCGCGCCGCAGCACGCGGCCAAGCTGCAGCACCGCCCTTCTCAGTGGACGTGCGCCTTCTGCGGCAAGTCCTTCTACGAAGAGCGCCACCTCGACACGCACTTCGACCAGCGACACAAGAACCAGATTAACAAGGTGATTGTACGTCTCGTGATCATTGCACAAGTAAATATAGTAGTATATTCACCACACTCTTGCAGTGGACCAGATTGACAAGTCGATTGCTCGTTTTAAGTCCCATAATGTATTTTTTTTCTTTATTTCATCTCTTCTTTAGATCTTTAAATAATTTATGAAGAAAGTTGATATTAACGATGTCTATATTTTGCACCATTGCAGGCGGAGGACGCAGTATGTCTGGCGGACTACTGCGACATCATGCGCTGCCAGGTGCTGGTGGCGCACGGCCTTCTCAGCGGCGGCGGCGGCCCTGGCACCGATATAGAGGTAATTAGCTTTATGACGCCTGGCGTAAGATTGTTAAAGTTTTCCATTAAAACTGACCAAATCGTGTACAAGGTTTTTTTTAAAGAGGATCAATGTATTTAGTCTTTTCTTTAGTCTAGTCTGGTGGTAAATGCTTCTCCATTTTTGTGATATACGGAGATATAACTTTTGTTTTTTTTCACCACTGTCATTCAAGGCAAGCAATACATCTCTTTACTCTGATAAATCTATTAATGTAGTATGCTACTACCACCAACTAGAGACTTCATGCAGTTCATATCAATTCCAGTGGCCAAATTGCCGAGACCATCCAAAACGTATCATGTAACGTAGATGACGTATATTATCCAGGTGTGGCAAGACCTGGAAGCGGCGCGCAAGGCGCTAGCCCCCGCCGCGACGCGCAGTGTGGCGCGCGTTCCTCAACGCAGGCGCTCGCGGTCGCGGCCTGAACCACCGCCGGCGCAGCCGACTCATGCACCGAGGGACTGCCCCACTAACGACCCTAATGCTGAAGAGCCGGGTGAGCAACTGTCTTCTTTTGGCATAACACTCGCTCTCGCTCGTTCGCGCTCGAGCTGCCAACTGTGAAGCCTAGGCATCCGCCGACGAACTGCCCTAGAACGCGCAGATGAGACGGGTGAGAAGCTTTTTACTTTATCAACATTTAGCGTAATAAGCGGTTGCAGCCCAAGCCATCGACTCTGCAGCCGACACATTCTCCGAGGAACTGCCTCACTAACGTTAACGTCTAACTCACCGACACTGACGCTGACGAGCCCGGTGAGGAGCATCAGAAATAAGGTTTTAACTATTGAGTAGCAGAATATAATGGTTGCGGCTCTAGCTTCCTCTCATTTTATACTAAAGTTTATTCAGCAAAAGATAATTGCTCTAACAGATTCGTTTTGGAGTAGGTAATATGCTTGGCATATGCGTCAGAGCACTTTCTGTTTCTCCATTCATAATCCAGTAACACGCAAAATATATAACCTGAGTAAATAAGCGCTGGTTATTAGCATTTCGTGCATTTAGAGTCACAGGTCACTATCAACAACTTCCTGACTTTGAGCTGTTTCTGAGTATTACTATACCAAAAAACCAGGAAAAACACGGCCCGGGTTTGGACAAGGCACTGAGGCCTAGAAGGATAGCAACCGACCGACTAAAGAGATAGAAAATCTAATATCTTCATTTGGGGTTGACGATCTAATACGCTCTTCCTCGTGCCACCTTATTCTAAAAGAAGAATATCAAGTTCTGAACATTAGTTAATTATGTGCATCGTTTTCCAGAAGTAGAGGAGAAGAGAACAGAAGACAGCGAGAGCGACGCGAACCAAACAGCGGAACTGTGCGACGCCGACACCGTGGAGTCTTCGCTCCCTCCAGACAGCCGGCAGAAGCGGTTAGCGGACTTGCAAGCGGAGCGCGCCGCCTGCGACCCTACCAGGCTACAAGGCCTCAAGATACGGTGCGAGAGGGTGGTGCACTCTTGCATCGCGACGCTTTTACTTCATTTAACGCAGCACCAGTTCACTGAACTTGAAGGTATGTTGATATCGCTGGTTGGTCCAGCCCTATGTTGCTTATCCAGGAAGAGTCACAGCCGGCAGAAGCGGTTAACGAACTTGCAAACAGCGCGCGCCGCCTGCGAACCCATCAGGCTGCAAGGCCTCAAGATACGGTGCGAGAGGGTTGTGCACTCTTGCATCGCGACGCTTTTACTTCATTTAACGCAGCACCAGTTCACTGAACTTGAAGGTATGTTAATCAGTGGGTTACGTCCAGCCCTATGTTGGTTATCCAGGACTTGTTTCCACAGCCGGCAGAAGCGGTAAGCAGAATTGCAAGCGGAGTGCGCCGCCTGCGACCCCACCAGGCAGCAGGGCCTCGAGTTATGGTGCAATTATGCATCGCGACGCTATTACTTCATTTAACGCAGCATTAGCTCACTGAACATGAAGATTCACTTCGGTGGTTGGTGGTTGGTACCGCTTTATGGTTACGTACATCCATCAATTAACCTACTTATAGATTACGGGTGGTAAATAACTTTTTGGCATTGGCTAATTATTTTGTTGAAATGGATGGCCATTGGGCTTGATAGACCCGAAGTGTTTATTCATATTAGATAGTCAAACATTTTATCACGATCTCACCTGATAGTAAGTCTCGGATGGTGCGGCCTTCGTGGAGAAGATTACTGTCTTCGTGATCTTAGATTCAGTGCAGAACATTTTATTAAACGAATACAATAATTGACACTGATTGCGACTGATCACTAGCAAAGTCCCATAACAAAAATCGATAAGAATACCTTTTAAATATGTACTTTTTAAGCATTTCATCATACATCTATACATACACACTAACTAAGGACATTAATTAAATAAATATGCGCCAGACAGCACACCGATTTTCTGGTTTCGAAGTAAGGAATTTTCTTTCCTGTGTTACGAAGTACCAGACAAACGACGGGAGCGCCTTCCTTAAATACTTATATACATTTAACATCCATGACTTTTGTACAAATGTTCGTGCTCATCACACAAACATTGTTTGCATGTTCTACTGGTCATATTCATACAGTCAGATTGCCAGTATTCTTAACTTATATTTCCAGAGGAGATGCAGCGCGCCGTGTGTTGGTACCTGAGCTGCGACCGGTACTGGGAGGAGACGGCGCCGAGCGCGCGCGCGTTCCCGTGGCCTTTACTGCTGGCGCTGGCGACCGGCCTCGCCCTGGCGCTCTGCATGTGCTACTACATTATATGGATTGTTTTTGAGTAAGTACTTTGGTGACGAATCGTGAGGCTATATTATTTTTGAGTCACTCGGTATCTAACAAGTACTGTACATATTTATGTACAGTTTTTTTTTCAATGCGAGTAAAAAGTATTACTGATTCAATAATTCAACTCGTTTATTGGGAACATTTAGTGTAGCAAAAATAAGGAGTTGAAAGGTATTTTTGAGCCGAGGCTTAGTTTTGTCAGAGCATTCTGTCACTATATCCGCAATTATAAGAATGTAGTGGGTAGGAATGAAACGCCAATTACCAATGACAGTTATATTGTCAGTTTAGAGTTTTTACAATATGATTCATACTTAGTAGGTAACATACAGGTGCGCGTGTAAGGTATACGGAGGACCTATATGGAGGATCAGGGCTGACTGCTGGTATGCTATCGCACCCTTCACCACGACTTAGGTATCAGAGTGGACGGCAAGTAGGCTATCTCACTCCTAACCTAGACCAAACTACAGGACTGCAAGTAGGCTATCGCAGTAGTCGGCCGCTAGCTAAGGAATGACGCTGGTGGGTCGCGCGTCCAGTTTTATATGCTTGTGGGGACTGCGCGGTGAGGTGGAGGCGGGCGAATCTTGCGGCGGTGCAGTAGTAGCAAACGAGCGAGACAGGTAGTTGATGTGCGAGTGAGAAAGTATTCGAGAAGCGTGCTACGCGCGCGTCTTTATTATTAATTATGCTTGTTACAGTCTCCCCCTCTGGTACTCGTTGACGTCCTCGTTAGAGTACCAGGAATTTTCTGCTTTGGTGGGCGTCCACGTCGTCGAATCGGGTTGACCGGCAAAGGAGTCTTATCATCTCGTTGTTCGTATTTTACAATTGCTGAACTATGGTACTTTCCCACAGGTATTGTAGGGTTTGATATGTTTGCCACTTCATATATCGTACTCCCATGCTTCTTGAGGATCGTGTAGGGTCCATCTCGTCTGGGTGCGAACTTTGCCGAAAATTGTTTACTTTGGTTGCTTATTGGGTGAGTGTCGACCAATACCAGATCTCCTATATTGTAGCCAGGATCAGATTTACGATTGCGATTGACTCTTTCCCTATTTTTATCTTGCATGTCTTCTACATTTTGTTTAGCTAAAAGCAGTGTTTTAGAGAGTTTCCGTAGATGCGGTGTAATTTCTGGGATGAAGTTTTCAGATTGAACGATCTCACTAAAGTTATGTGTTATTTCGAATGGTGTTCTCATTTCTCTTCCAAAAGTTAAATATGCTGATGTGAACCCCGTGCTTTGATTATGTGCTGAGTTCATGGAAAAACAAATAGCAGGTAAGGTCTCTGGCCATTTGTTGTGGTTATTCTGAACCATGATTGCGATTTTATGTTTCATATCTCTGTTTTTCCGTTCAACGATGTTTGGTTCAGGATGATATACTGGGCTTAGAAATTGTTGAATATCCAGGCAAAATGTTAGTTGTTGCATTACCGCTGATATAAACTGTGTACCATTATCGCTTGCGATTTTTCGAGGTAACCCATAACGTAGAAAAACTTCATTGAGTAATGTTAATGCACATTGCTGGGCGGTAGCTTCCCTTAGTGCAAATAATTCAACCCATCGTGATGCAGTATCTTCAACTAACAGAATCCATTTTTCTCCTTGAGGTCCCAGGGGCAATGGACCAAATAAATCGATCGATAAAACCTCGAATCGTTGATTGTTTGAAGTAGATTGGAATAATCCCGTTGGCTTTTGATTTGTAGGTTTGTACCGCTGACATTGGATACAAGTTTTAACATATTTTATAACATCTTTCCGCAATCCTTTCCAGAAATAATTGTTTTCAATCCGTTTTACAGTTCCATCTATACCTAAGTGGCCTGCAGTCGGACTATCATGATAAGACTTCAGAACGTTGTTTACTTCATGTTTGGGAATTACCAGTTTAGGATTTTCATCTTCTTGATCAGGAGTGAATCGGTATAGAACTCCCATATGTATTAAGTATCCTCTCTTTGAGTATTGTTTGAAATCTTCAGATTCTGTATTATTTTCTAAGGTTTTAATGATTTCGAGAAGTTCTTCATCTTTTTCTTGTTCAGTACGAATATTTTCCTCGCTTCTTTTAGGTAGTTCAATTTCAACTTGACAGATTTCACATGTTGTTGACTCAGAATGTACTTCATCATTGCATGGCGGCCTTGACAAGCCGTCTGCTAACACGTTGGTTCTTCCCGGGCTATACTTGATTTCGCAGTTATACGGTTGTAGCTGTAAAGCCCATCTTGCAAGACGACCAGTAGGTGATTTGAGATTTAGTAACCATTTCAACGGTTGGTGATCGGTAATAGTCAAGAATTTGTTTCCTTCTATGTAGCCTCTGAAACGGCTAACTGCCCAAACTATAGCTAATGCTTCTTTTTCAGTTACAGTATAATTCCTTTCTGCAGGTGTAAGTAGCCTGCTGGCGTATTCAACAGGGTGTTCTTGGTCACCCTCCCCCTGCACCAAAGCTGCTCCAATTGCGTAGTGACTTGCGTCAGTTTTAATAGTAAATGGTGCTTCATAGTCTGCTTGTTTTAGAACAGGAGCTGTTGTCAATGCCGTTTTCAAGGTTTGATAAGCATTTCGTTGTTCGTTCGACCATTCCCAGGTGACTGTTTTCTTGGTTAAGTTCGTTAATGGCCTTGCGATTTCTGCAAAGTCTTTTATAAACCTTCTGTACCATGATGCAGTTTGTAGGAAAGATATCAATTGTTTTAGGTTTCTCGGTTCTGGTCTATCTATTACTGCTCTTATTTTATCAGTATCGGTAGTGATACCTTCTGGTGTAATCAAGTGGCCCAAATATTTGATTTTGGTGCAACCAAATTTACATTTATTTCTGTTGGCTTTTAGGTTGAATTCTCTTAGTTTTTCAAATATCTCCGTTAGATCTTCAATATGACTTGAATATGAGCTTGATCTGATAATCAGATCATCCAAATAAGTAAGGACACATTTTGCTTTAACGCCCTGTACGAATTTATCCATTAACCGTTGAAACGTAGCGGGTGCATTGCGTAGACCAAACGGCATACGCTTAAATCTGAACATTCCAAACGGGGAAACGAATGCAGTTTTGTCTTGATCGTCTGGATGCATTTTGATCTGCCAGTACCCAGATTGAAGGTCAATTGTTGTCATAAAAGGCATAGCTTTTGCTTGATGTAATAGATCGTCAATACGTGGCATTGGGTATCTGTCAGGTTTTGTTATTTCATTTAAACGGCGGTAATCAATGCATACTCTAACATCGTTATCGCCTTTAGGTACTAGAATGACAGGCGCTGACCAAGATGAGTCACATTCCTCAATAACATCGTTACTTATCATCTCATCTATCTTTGCTCTAAGTTGAACTTGCCTTGCCGGTGATAATCTGTATGGTTTTACAGCTATTGGACTATGGTCACCGGTGTCGATTCGGTGCTCTGCATATAGTGCAGGCTGATTACTATGTTCAAAGATATCAGAATACTTTGTTAATAGTTTGTTAAATTGATCGCGTTCATTTTCTGATAATAAGGTACCTTCTTCAGAGTGTAAATAAATATTGACAGAATACAATTGCATTGGATTTATTGGAACATAATCAATGCGAGGATCAGTACAAGAAGATTGATCTGCTGGTTCACGAGGGCGACTTGGACGAGGCGGCGTATCCAATTTAATAAGTTCCCAACGTCGTTTTTTTGGTGATGATTGCTCTGAATCGGATGGAGTGCTCGGTATCGGCGAGAGCATCTTCAGATCTCGTGCCCATTGCAGGAACTCTGACAGCGGTAGCATGTCGGTCTTGCTGGAAGCGGCTTCAATCAGCGGATACTTTTGATGTTTTATTTGAAGGAAGTCAAATTTCTCTTTTGTGTTGTTTACGAAGTGCCAGTATCTTTGGGGCAAATTAAGTACGATGCCTGCTGTTTCGAGGAAGTCGATACCCAGTAGTGTGCGGTTATTTATCGCATTTGGTATAACAGATAATGTTATTGGTATTGTGCGATTACCAACGGTAATATCAACGGTGGCTGTCTTTAGTTTGACAACTGACGAAGTTCCATCTGCAAGGCTAACGTCAGCTTTCCTCTCACTGAACTGCACTTCGGTGGCCAAGAGGTTATATAAGTGAGCGCTTGCGATGCTTGTGCGTGCGGCAGTATCTATGTATGCGTAGCCTTCATTGCCGTTGACGGATATTTTAATTGTAGGTATCTTTACGTGGTTTTCAAAGGTAGTGTTCACTGCGTAGAACGCCACTGGTCCCGGTGGGGTTTCGTTTGTCTTGCATTTCTCGCAGTTGCTCCGAAACACGCCGGGCGCACCACATCCATAACACTTTATGACTGGGTTTTCTTCTTGCGACGCTATCTGACTTAGGCGCTTGCGGCATTCTTCATAAGCATGTCCTTTTTTGCAGCAGAAGAGGCACCTCACGTTTCCTTTCTTATTTGGCTTAGGTGGAGCTGATGACGTAGATGGTTCTTCTAGTGCTTCTAGGTGCCGAGCTCGTTCCAAAAGTTCAGAGAATGTTCTAATATCAGAGCGGGCCACTTTCTTCTTAAGGCTCGTTTTTAAGAGGCCGTAAATCAGGTCTAATTGCTCTTCTTCCTTATGGCGCTTCGGCGGAAGTAACCCAAGCAGAGCACGTTTTTTATACAAAAACGTGTCGATACATTCATTTGGACCTTGTGTTGTGGAGAATAATTCAAGATATATCTCGTAAGGTTGACGTTGCGGTGCAAAGGCGGCGCGGAGCTGCTTAAGTGCTGCTGGCCACGATTTGATGTCTGCCTGCACGCCTTGCCACCAAGTATTTGCCGTGTCTTTGAGTAACAGCGGTAAGCCCTTGAGTGCGTCACGGTCCGTGATATTTTCAATCTCCTTGAAGATAGTGATGGCCGTAATGAATTCTTCGACTTTAGCGTGGTCACGTTCACCATGAAATTGCGCGGAGCAACGCGTAAAGTTTTTGTTCGACATCGTTGCGGATGGTATTTGACTCAATAGCAAACTGAACTGTTCCATTGTCAATTGTATCGTTTTATCAGTATCAACTACCCCCTCTCTATTAATATTTTCATCGCCGGTAGTTTCTTCATTATCGTCGGTCTCGGTGTTATTTCGTTTCGGAGGCATTTTACGTTGGGCGTCAAATGTAGTGGGTAGGAATGAAACGCCAATTACCAATGACAGTTATATTGTCAGTTTAGAGTTTTTACAATATGATTCATACTTAGTAGGTAACATACAGGTGCGCGTGTAAGGTATACGGAGGACCTATATGGAGGATCAGGGCTGACTGCTGGTATGCTATCGCACCCTTCACCACGACTTAGGTATCAGAGTGGACGGCAAGTAGGCTATCTCACTCCTAACCTAGACCAAACTACAGGACTGCAAGTAGGCTATCGCAGTAGTCGGCCGCTAGCTAAGGAATGACGCTGGTGGGTCGCGCGTCCAGTTTTATATGCTTGTGGGGACTGCGCGGTGAGGTGGAGGCGGGCGAATCTTGCGGCGGTGCAGTAGTAGCAAACGAGCGAGACAGGTAGTTGATGTGCGAGTGAGAAAGTATTCGAGAAGCGTGCTACGCGCGCGTCTTTATTATTAATTATGCTTGTTACAAGAAATGTTTTGAACGAATAACGTCCTATTTCCACCACCAGTTCAGAGGAGGGTAGCATAGCGGGCAGCGCGTCGGTCTCCATGACAACGCACTCGTCACCGACACGGGGCGAGCGGATGGCGGGCGACGACGCTCTCGACGACCCCGACGACCACTATATCTACGTCACGTACCCGCCCGAGCTCAAGCGGCGGCTGCTCGAGAGGTACGCCCGAAACACCATCATGCTTATCGTACTCACGCCTTTTATCAGGCAGACACGTGTCGATTAAGTTAGGTCGGTCTAACACGTATATCACAGTATCGTAGATTACAGTCTTCATACATGAAACGAAGCAGTCACGGCTGCAGTTATCAATAGCATCTGCAAGCAGTTGAATTACACTGTTCCAATGTTGATCATGTTATACATGTTCTTCTTTTAAGATCGTTAAAGTAATCGTATCGAGTCCACATAGTGATCAAATCGCGAAGTGTGACGACTGCAAAAGGAACACTTTTTAAAGAGTTTTCCGAGATGTTAAGGGCATACCACTTGATTAAATGACAAAGAAATTATTGTGATTGGTTCTAAGCAAGCTTGCCCATCAAGGCATTTACTTGTCAAAACATTTGACAGACAGCACATTTATGTACCTAACGTGTTATTAAAATTATTTTGTGTTTTACATTCAATAATTGGTTTAAAAGCACTGTAGAACTCCCATAGTACACCGTTTAGAATATTAGTGCCTAGATTCTTCTTACCTATTTAAATATATTTTTATTCATATTGATTATCCCCTCTTTCCCTTAAACTTTTGTCTCTCCTTTATAGATACAATGTCGTTCACGAAACGTTTTAACAAACATGTCTAAGTAAAATAAAAAAGTTTTTTACTAATCATTCACATACTCGTAATTTGTTTAATATTATTGTTGTTTGTGTCTAGCTTCCTAACAAGTGTCGTTTGTTTTAGCTGCTACAATAGAACGACTCGTCTCTGAGAGTGGACGCGCCCGTGTCGCGTCACGCATGCGTAATTCGTACCACCACGAGTAGTGTTAAAGAGTAGCATTTAGCATCACCAACTTTAGGGACTAGCGCAAACCTTGCGAGGCGAGGCGAGACGACAATTAAGAATTTAATTTATACCCTATTTGAAATGACATACGGTAGGAAATGTAATCATACGCCAAATAAATAAGGGGAATACCATAAATTGATATTTTTTGGTTTCCTTAGCACACCTCTCCAGGTTTGCGCTGGGTCTTAGTCAACCAACCGACCACGTATGTTCTTGTATCGACCAACCATTTCCTATTTTCCTTATTGTATTAAAAATAAAAATCCTAATAACGTTAAGTTAATTAATCAATTTATAGTAATAAACAGCATACTGATTATTGTTATCATTGACCGATACAGGAACTCAATTTTTACGATGGCAAACCCAAACAAATTCAGTGAAGCTGAATTTTTTATCAAAAATATTTTTATAACAATACCAATAAATTAAGCATTTTTGAGTAAATTTGCAATAACTTGAATTTTCATTATAGATGCCACATTAAATTTATAGAAAATTTAAATTTCAGCTATTAAAAATTTTAAGAATCTATTGAAACTTAGTAAATAAATCTAGTCAGTGAAATCTCATTTTTGCAATAATGTTTTTTGTTTAGTAAGGTGTAGGATTACCCCCTAGGATGTAGTTTGCTTTTAAAAAGTGGTGCCTAATTTTTATCCCTAGTTTAAACGTATTTTCCTTTAGGTGAGACTATCCAGTAAGAGTTTTTGTACATATTCGAACGCGTGGTTTTCTACTTATATAGATTTAGATTAGTCAATTTTATAATATGTTAGCTAACCCTAATTATTTAGCATATTTTATCACCTGTTTCATATTACTTGGTTATTTGTATTTTACGAGTTCACAGATTGTTATGATTTTAGTTATAAATGCGTCTAAATGTTAAATTTTAGTCCAATCTTTATTTTGAATAACTGTTATGAAAATAGAACCAAATCGATTTTGAATGGAAATTTAAGATTTTATTACACTGGAAAAAACGCTCTCGGTAACCGTAACCGTTTCTTTTAGATCATTTATTTATAGTTCCCTGACTATAGATTAATAATAGGTAGGCATATTTCGACAACGAATATAAAATAAGTAATTCTAAAACATCTAGGTGATCAATCTAAAATTCAAGAGAGTGGGAGGTGTCTCTTACTCTGATGTTTTAAGCTCTAGGGCCATTTTGACTATAAGATATAATTTTTTATCATTGCGTGCTAATAGGCGTGTTCAAAGGTTGCTAAAATCAGGGCCCAATAGTCAATACTCGTGGAGTTCGCATTCGGAAAGTTTACTGATCGAATTTTATTTATCGAAGAAAATACCGTTTTTCCTTTACAAGGGTCACGATTTCTATATATTTCGATTTATTCGTGAGTGACGGTTACGGTTATATGTATAGCGTGATTTTTAGAATCGGTTTGACATAATGAACGCTTTCTGACGCGAGATGGAGTGACTAGCAAAATATTAACTTGTAAATAAATGTAATTTTTCATTACGAAAAAACTTATTGATACTACGATATCGATAAATAAAGAAAAAAATACATGTAACGAACATCTTTACAGCAAATACTGTTGTCTGTTATTTTAAACTTCTGACGAATAATGATGCTCGTTAAAGTATGCATTATTCAGAGGATTTATGTTCATCCTCTGTATATACATATTACATATTTTAACGAGCATCATTATTCGTCATATATTTCAAAGTTACGTGATATCTATATGATATAACATAAAGTTACGTGATATCTATAAGATATGACATAAAGTTACGTGAAATCTTATTCATATCACGTAACTTTATGCTCATAAGTAGCTTTATTAAATAGTGTCGGCCAATCAGCATCAGGGAAAGCAATTGATTTCCTTTCAAGAATTACGTGCTTAACATTCACTCTACTTCTCTTCGGAATTTTTGAAACGTAGCTATTAAATAAAATTGTTTATTGATACTAGCATCAAAAGATTTAAATCAGACCAACAGGTTATAGCTACTTGTACTATAAAACTGATTAATAGTTAAATTTAAAGCTTTTTTTCCGTTTGAAAACGCTTAAAGAGACTGAAATTTTGGTGAATACTTATTACATTTTACAATTAAAATTCACGTATTAATCTTCTATATTCATGAGCACTTTCATTTAGTTTGTTTATTTTAAAAATTGTAACTTAAAATGTTTGTTAAATAAAATTCTGAGATAAAACAAGTGTACCTATTTATTTAAAAAAGTATACAAATTGGCAGTCTTCAAAATATGAAATGTACAGAAATTAATATAATAACTTTACTTAACCTAAACACCATAGTATTTTTATATCCTTGGTGGCAGAAAAAGATAAAAAAATATATTAACATGTCATATATATATTTTTTAAATACTATAAATGCATAAAACAATCAAGATCATTTAATTATTTTTTTGTATGTTAGGTACATACAAAAAAAAATATTATTGAATAAAAGGGGAATACCATTTACTGCATTTATGTGTAAATTGTAATATCAATTTTAAGATAGTATGCTTCCATGCTATTTCACGAGACAAAACACTATAAAAACAAAAATAAACTATATCTCACGAGAGTTGATTTTCATCATACATATTTAGGGGTCAACGATAAATTACGTCATACGCTGAGAAAGGGAGAGTTGACCAAGTGTGACAATACGTGACAAGGGGGTGGTAACAACCATTGTGACGTCACATTTCTAAATATATATTTTTAGTTCATTCTACATGACACAATTTCAGTTGTTACATGACAGCACCTGTGACATCAATCAATAAGTCTCAAAAACGTGACAATGGAGCTAGCCAAGTACTAAATGCGAGTGACGGCGCTAGCAAACACTAATTGGTCGTCACGAATATAAGAAGAAAGAAAATACGACCAACTATACCTATGGACAAGGATATACGTCATAGAATATTAAAAGTGTTGTGACGTAATTTTGGCTGTCAAGCGCCCCCTCATAAGGTTCGGCGGGAAAGACTAGCTACAAGACAAACAGACAGACAAGAGTTTACCTTCACAGCTTCGTCAGACGTACTTGACGCCTTTCCACACGCCGCTTCCCTCCAGCAGGCACTTGCAGCCGCAGCCCGTCGGGCACGTGTCCCGCTCAGAGAACCTGCCACAAAAATTGCCAATATTGAATAGATCGTGCATGCATAATCACATCAAAAGGGTTTAGTAGGGAGTGCATGATAAAAAAGAGAAAGAGAGACAGACTGAGTGGTCGCACTACTGAGCTTTATCAACGGCATATCATGTGTATAAGACGAGTATCACAGCATGTGGAAGTGCAGTGTGGACCAGATGCTTTCAATTTAACACAGGACAACATTTCGCTGCAACATGTGGTTCACGTATCCCCCGTAGCCGTATTACCCGGTTATCGTAAGAATGGACCCGTCACGCATGTGACACCCCGCCCGCTTCTCTGCTCATCCACCCGCGTTCATCCAATCAATACAGTTCATCTTGGCACACTATTCTCACCGCGCAGTGACAATGACAGGTCTATTCGCCAAGACAATGACAGGTCCAACGCCCTAGATACTGTGCACAGCAGCGCGACGCGGCCAAGAGCATTACAAGCTATCGCCTTGGCTAGCCGTCCGACCGATACCCATAGTAACGAGTGTCGTAATTAGCCAAGTACCGAGACCAGACACAATAGCCAATCAATTGTATGTGTGCAATGTACTTTTAATTGTAATAACACCTGTAATTTACCATGTGACAAGCAAATAAATAAATTCAAATTCAAATTCAAATTGTTATCGCATCCCTTCTGATGTCGTTGGGGTTTGACGGATTGTACACCTAGCAGTTCATCATGTGATGCGATGCCTCATGTGGCCGCAGTACGTGCAGGCGCAGGCCAGTCATCAAACGCCAAGCATACACACGGTCCCTTTAACTATTTTTCGACCACTGCATCAACGAAAGCAACGACTCAATTACTCACTTCGCTCGCTCAGCGACCC